>JAHBCN010010421.1:0-31827 GCA_019359885.1 Listronotus oregonensis | reverse complement strand
AGGAAAACACAACGAAGATATGTTGCAAATTTCCACCGAAATATATCAGTAAAAACGATTTTAAAATGAAGGTCTTATTGGAAGAAACAAAATCGTTACGTATTAGAAAAAGGACTACAATGAGAAAAAGAAACCAGGATCGAGCTATTCTAAATTATTTTACTTTGTATCCCATGAAGTCAATTACTGACTCAGTAAGAGACTTGAGGTATGGCCCTGCAAGAACAAGAATAAGCCTATACGACGGTTCAGAGAACACTGAAATATTTTACGTATCTTCCATATCACGTTCTTCCAGTGCAGAATTTAACACGTGAACAAAAGGAACTTTGCTTTCAATTTTTTTTCCATATTTTAATTCATGAACAAGATAACGATCCTACCCTGTTTCAAACGATTCTTTGGACGGATGAAGCTACGTTCACTACATCGGGAATGTTTAACTGACGCAATACGCACAGCTGGGCGAGACAAAATCCCAGGAAATTTCAAGAGATTAAACACCAAAGGAGGTCTTCTCTTCATGTCTGGTGTGGTGTGATTAACAATAGAATTGTCGGGCCAATATTCCATGAGGGATCCTTAACTGGAGAAAGATATCTCAATCTTCTTGAAAACGATATTGAGGACATTTTAGAAGAATTGCCACTCGAAACGTATCGCAAGATAATTTGGCAACAAGACGGAGCGCCGCCCCTGCTGTTCGTCAAGTTGTGCAGTATCTCAATCGCCGATACAATCAGTGGATTGGACGTTATGGCACTATTAGATGGCCACCTAATAGTCCAGATATTACAATTTTGGACACTTTTTTATGGGGTCACTTGAGGAATGTCGTTTACCAAAATGGGGACACAAACACGGAGGGAATTAGGGAAAAATTGTAAATGAAATTAATCGTCTTAACCAAGAAGCTCAAATAATATCGGCAAGTTTAGAGAGGCTAAGGAGGGGTTATAGATCATGTTTTGAAAATATCGGGGGTCATATAGAAAATAGGCCTTTTCATCATGTGACAAGCGCATGCGCAGTCGCCATGTTGAAATGGCGGCAATTCAAAAGTTTCGTACTGTTTTGATCGACATTAATCGACAATGGCTGGGAATGCAGTATTACCTCCCCAATTAAATCATTTACTGGAAAAAATCGTGGATGGTGCTTCACTGATTTATAATTCAGTTGAAGCCCATAATTGTACACAATTAAAAAGGTAGCTTAAATGTCATGGACGTATTTAAAAAGGAAAAAGAAGTGAGCTGATTGGGAGGTTAGGCATCATTACTTCTTTACTATACAAAAAGTATCTATAATTTTATTCTAATTAGGCCTACCACATATATAAAATTGTTATATTGATTAAATTGTATTGTATTTAAATGATTTATAGCCTGTATCACTCACATACTTCATAACAACACCGCTTCTTCGTTCCTTTTCGTACTGATATCATTATAATAATCGATTAAAAAAACCTATTTGCTAATTAAAGCACTTTTTTCTTTATTTTCGTATTTCTTTTCTTCAATAACTATACTTTCTTTAGTATTTTTTTTATTTTAATTATGTGTTTTCAGGCCCTTTAACATGCTTGTTTACAAAAAACAGTACGAAAAAAATGGCTGATACTGACGCATGCGCACAAAAAAAAATTGTGATGAAAAGGCCTATTTAAACTATTAGTAATATTATAATTTTTTTGTTATAAGTGTTCTTATTAGCACCATATTTTACCTAGTGATGAGCGAGCCGGTCTTGGTCTTGGGTCTTGGTCTTGGTCTTGCAGCAAGACCAAGACCAAAGACCAAGACCCCTTCTCGCTTGCAAGACCAAGACCAAGACCGGGGTATGCAAGACCAAGACCGAGGGGTGCAAGACTACGCAAGACCAAGACCGACCTGCAAGACTCTTGCACTTTTGTCACTTTTTTTAAATTATAATATTCAATTTTTATATTCAATATACAGAGGTATTTCATATAGACATGACAAAAAATGTGTCGAGAACTGCCTAAAAAGGCGATTATTTTATGAGTAACAGGTTATTTTAATAAATAATTAAATCGATCACTTCGTTTTTTAATAAAATTATCTAAAAACGATAACTAGTAGATTCAGTAACATGTTTCAAAAATAATAAGATTGTGACTCAATGGTCCGACAAAGCTCGATATCTCCAAAACCGTTTACGACAGAGAAAAACTAAGAGTACAAAAGTTATAAAAGCTGAAAATTACTTACCTATTCCTAATGTTTTTTTTTTAATTAGGTATCTAGTGATACCACTTACTGGATCAAAAAATTTTCCCAAAAACCAGGAAAACATTATTTTTGTGCCACACTGTAAGACGTGGCATCATTAGATTGCTCCTTTAAACTAAGATATAAATGTAAAAGTGATGGTTTAATTAAAAATATATTTGTCATTTTATATAGGAATACTTTTTATATAAATGGATTTTAAATTTCACTTCCGGTTTAGACGGAAAAGTCAAAACAATACCAAAAGTATAATGATGACGTCATTTTTGTCAAAACCGAAAATGATATATAAAAAACCATCTACGTCGACATTGTACCTATATGACAGTTCAAGAATTTCCAGCATAATATACAGGGAAGCGATTTTTTTAAATGAATTTTTTGCTATAATTTTTCTATTTTAGTTTTAGTGGTAGTGGATTTTTTGGAAAATTCTGAAAATAATTTTACATTTTACGCCCTTTTTTCTATAATTTTTGTATATTCTGTTTTTTACCATTATGTACGGTTTCGGATATAATCTTTGTCGCACTATCGAGCCACCTTGTATATGCAGAATGTTTATAAAGTATTTGTACAAACTTTGTACGGCAAATATTTGACTAATTTGAACATAGAAAGTTTATTTGAACTGAAAAGCTTCCTAAATACCTTTTTTTGTTTGAATTAGAAACCAATGTTTACATATCAGAATCATTTTCATGGAAATTTTACGTCTGGTTGAAATTAAAAGTTTTTTTTTTGCCCTCAGAGTACTCAGTATTGTAATTTTATATGCTTCATCAAAAAAAAAAAAAAAAATAAATATTTCCTATCACTAAAATGAAGCGCTATAAATAAATAAACCCCTATATTTAAAATATCATTTTTAATCAAATAATTTAAATGTACATGTAAGGTTAAAATTGGTATATTTTAAAATTTTAAAGCAAAAATATAGTCTCCATCTTTATTTATTTGTAAGTATTAAAAAATATATATTTTATTTAAGATTGCTTAGTTTAAATTATTACTACCAAAAAAGCAAGACCAGCAAGACTCTTGCAGCAAGACCAAGACCAAGACCAAGACCGGATGGTGCAAGACCAAGACCAAGACCTTCTTTGGACTTGCAAGACCAAGACCAAGACCAGACTTGCAAGACCAAGACCAAGACCAAGACTAGCCCGGTCTTGGTCTTGGTCTTGCTTTGCTCATCACTAATTTTACCTCGTATTGTATTTTAATTTTTGCCGTGTATTGTACTTTTGTTGGTTGGTTTAGAAATAGATACATCATATCATTTTTAGCATATAATATAATTTGAAGCCGTTCTTCTGATGAAAACCTCATTATAAAACCACTCCAAAAAGTAATAAACGTATTTTTAAAATTCTTGAGTTTGACAAATAAGCACCTGTGACCTGTGGCAGACAGGTTTTTTCAGCTCAAACTATCCTTATAGAATTATGCAGTTTTTAGACAATTGCAGCAGAACCGCAGGAAATAAACCCAGCAACTCCTATATCCTCGAATTCCTCGTGAAAATATCTATCTATTGATATAAAAATATACGGGGTATTCCATTTAAAAAATACGTCACTCGTGCTGTAACTCTTTTGTTTCTGTTTCAAATGTTTTTCTGATTAGATTATTGAATATATTTATTTATATATATTTTTTTAAAGTACAGGGAAGTTCAAAAATAAAGCCCTATTTATTTTAAAATTAATAACCCTGTACATTATCACACGCCACGTATCTGGGAGATACAAAAAAATTCTACACTATTAAACGTTTAAATGAACAATTCTGTTAATTGAAAACGGTAGAAAAATTATTAAACTATTAAAGATTACATAAAAAAAGTATTTTTGAAATACAAATAAACAAGCAATAAAAAATAGATACTAAAAATATTCTTTGTTTTTTTATAGAGTTCAAAAAAACGCTTGAAACTTATGCCTTTAAACCAAAATACCTCTCTAAGCAACCTTTAAAAGGGCGAAGTTTCCTTGTATACCGCAAAATTTCGTTCCTTACTGGTTTTAGGGCAATACCCGACAAAAAAGACATGAAAAAACATCCAATTTTAAATACATAAAAGCACTAACTAAATCAATATTATTAATGTTATTTTTAATAGATAAGAACCCACTAGTAGTATCACCAATCTGTCTGAGAAGCAAGATATCATGGAACCCCCAGGCAAAACCGCTTATAACGAATCAATTTTGTTCTTATTAGTTTATTAAACTCTCTTACGAAACTGGATTTTATATAAGAAGCAAAAAACTAAAATAATTAACTATAATTTATTCATATTATATTTTTATTATCTGGCAGTGACATACCTACATTTCATGCAAATAGTAAAAATATGCAAATTTTACCTACAATTAAAATAGTATTAAACTAAAAAATCTATAAAATCTAGTAAATAGTATTGTTACGTATTCATTTTAGAACTGGTATGCCTATTTATGCATCCTGCGGGATTTAATTATTTAAAAGAATAAAGAAATATTCAGTAAATAAATAAAGCTTTAATATTATTTAATAAATTTGTCGCTTCACAATAATACAGGGTTCCCCATCCTAGAGTTCCTGTTTTGATATTGAAATACATTCTATATGAGATAAGTCAGGACGTTTTTTTTTACTATTATTATCTTCTATGGCCTTTTGGATTTGAATCAACATATTTTTAATGGAGTAGGCACCTGTCAAAAAACTAGGAAAAACTGATTTTCGTAAATGGTCATTTTTCTAATAAAGCATCATTAGGTTTGAACACATAATTTAATGTTTAGTTTTAATTCTCATGGATTATTCAGTTCAACAACGAGTTTTTTGGCGTGAAAACATAGAAACGAGGGGTAAACCACTAGTCATCAAGGTGTACAAAGATTTCAGGACTTCCCAAGATCTTTAAGACTTCCCGAAAAAATCGGGACTTCCCAAAGATTTCCTAAGATATTCTAAGACTTCTAAGATTTCCCCAAAATTTCCAAAGATATCCTAAGATATCTTAAGACATCCTAAGACTTCCTAAGACTTCCAAGACTACCCAAGACTACCCAAGAATTCCCAAGACTTCCTAAGATTTCTAGTATTACATAAGATATCCGATGATTTCCTAGATATGGATTTTAAAATTTATAAAAATCGAGTTAAGAATATATAATGCCTTCTACAGTCCTATGCATCATCAGACTTTATTAGGCATATTTAAATTATAGCAATCTGTCAAATACAATTAGAGTTTGGGAAAAAAGAGAAAAAACTCCGAGAAATAACAAATTTAATGATCTTTAAAACCATAATAAAGTGCACTATTTAATTATCATTGCAGTTATAAATTTTATGTTTTAAACCTAAGTAACCGATCAGAACTTACCTTTTTAGGTTTCTTACTGAAAAACCAACAAAGAGTAGATTTTTTACTAATTTTTGTACCCCGTTTATTTGTGTATTTAGAAAGTTGGAAATATTTTTTGTGTAACTCCTGGAGTATTTAAAAATAAATTAAATCTTTTAAATTTAATGTCCCATCAAAAAAGCCTAAATCTGTTAGTTCTAAAAGGTCATTTAAATTTTCAGTGTTATCTATACATTCAGGAATATCCACTTCAGAGCTTGCACATATATCGTCATCGCCAGAAAGGTCATTTTCTTCAGTAATGTCTACATCAAGATCTAATGAATTTGGGAATTGAATATAATATCTTTGTAAGATTTATTATTTTTTACAGGCATTTTCATTTTTCAGCAATACTTTTTGCACTGTGTAAAGCACGATTAACTATAATTTCAATAAATTCATCAATCATAAGTGTAAAATCATTGTTCTGAGATACGGATGCACAGGAGTTGTATCACCCATTCTTAAAGTTAATTGCTCTCGTGGAAATATAAATTCATCTAATACCTCATTTCAAATGTACTGCAAATTTTGAATTCTTGTTAAGATGTTAATTACTGACGCATGCTAAAATTTACAACAGTTGAGTATACCGTCGTTAGTGAACGAGCTGAGCGGAATGTTTGCTACAGGTTGGCTGCTGTACAGCCCAGGAACAAAACTATTTTTTCCTAAGTCGGGATCATCTCTATAAAGCTGACAAGTTTTATTAAGGAGTGAGCGTTTATTTCTATGCATAAGGAATAGTTTACTGAGATAAAGTTTTTATTGAAGGGATAATTATTTTCTTTTAACCATGGTCTCCAAATTCGTAACACAAACACCAAATGCCACATTAAATATATCCTTTCTTTAGTTGAAATATATTTTTTCAAAAAAAGACTGCAGTATATTACTAATCAATTTTAAAAATGTCCGCTACTTTCTCTCTTCAGTTTTAGAATTACAGTCATTCTGTCTTTCGTTTATTTGTCCACAAAAATATTGTCCAGCAACTGTTGATGAAGATCAGAATTTTCCTAAAAAGTTTTTGTTATCTGTTCGACATAATTGTAATCATTTGTTAAAAGAGGCTAATTTTTTAAAACAGTTATTAGTGGCGTGGATATGATTTTTTTTTCTAAAAGCTCTATCAAGGGCTATTTTACTTGCTAGAAGATCATTGCCTCGCCGCGGTGATTTGTAATGCAAATTATTCTAGTCCATTTATCGCTAAACTTCGAAGAAAAGTTAACATTTTTTGTATTGTAATATTTTAACCAAAAAAAAGCGTACCTATAATACAATAATTACTTTGTATAAATGCAGCTTATCCCATATTTTTAAACGGGATTTACAACTATGCTTTATTTTCTAAAAGCTGCTCGGCAAAAAAAATGGAAGTCATGATTTTTGAGAAACACCCTGTATAATATATTTTTTGGTTAAAAATACTACATTTATAAAAATCTTAACCTGTGTTTAAAGCTAATCAATAAATGCACTTGAATAAACTGCATTAATAATAATCACTGCGGCGAGACAATGATCTTCTGGCAAGTAAAATAGACCTTTAGAAAATAATCATATCTACGCCCGAGTCTATGCCATTGATAACTTTTTTTAAAAAACTAAAAAAAAACGTTTTTAGATAATTGCCTACATTTTTTAAAAGTTATATAGAGAAATAAAATCGTGAATACAGAATATGTAGGCAATTTTAGGAAGTAATTATTTACCCAAATAAAGTTTAACTCACTATTAAAAGGATACTTATAAACATTTGAAATCATCTAAAAAATTAACTGCTACGATAAACCGTCAAATACAAAAGGGATATTAAAAAAAAATGACAAAAATTTAACAGCTTGAAATACGCAGCAGACATCAAAAATCTGAAAAACATATTTTTTTTCAAATGGTCTACTTAATAACACCATATGAATAAAAAATAAAAAATATTTTTTGTAGGTCGTTGCTTGACAAAGCTTTTGTAACCGGAATAATAACAACAAGATTTTTTTTTAAATTGAAATAACATCTTTTTCCCAAAAAGTTTATTTACAAAATGGTAAAAACCGAAATTGGTTTTTTATTTTTAAGAGTAATGATGATTTCAAATTTACAAAAAATGTCCTATTGCAGTTGATGTGAGCAGCAGTTTATTTTGTCTAAGATAAAATAGTTTTTTGGTAGAGGCAGGTTACGTAATTTTAGCACCGTTGCATACAAACATTAAAGTTTAACAAAAATATGTTTATGAAGTTAGGCAGTTAAAATTTTAATAATTATCCGAACAGAAACATTTCACTATTTTTGGTAAATATGTTACAGTAAAAGTCTAAAATTGGTACGCGTAAATTGGATGTACAAAATTTGATATTAAGGTAGTTCTTTCCCTACAGTCCAGTCACACAGTTTTGGCTTACTACCCATATCCCCGCACCATGGTTGCAGGTCAATATTTTTTAACATGACTTCCCCTTACACTATCGGACTACGATAAATTAGCGTAAATACAAAACTGGCAACGTCGGATATTTATTTTCCTACTCGGCTTGTACAGTCCAGCTTCACTTATACCGAATTTGTTTAAACAACCAAAAGGTTGTTGCCAAATTTTGAACACTTTTAATTTATCATTGAAGTTTTAAGTACTTAATGCTTTCTTTTAATAAATATTACACCTATATTTTTTAAATACAGGTCTAATCTTTAGGTTTAATATGTCTTTATCTTGTAAAATAATATATTATAGTGCCTTCAATCTTTTTTTGTTTAAGTTAATTAAATTCATTGACGAATGCTGTTTGAATTTGGCAATGCGGCAAACCGATGGAGCACGGCGGGGTCGGATACGTCAGGCGGGCGACGACAGCTTAGTTTTCATTTATGAAGATAGCTTGCGCAAGTATGTAATTTTATTTGGTCGTCTATAAATTTTTTGTTACACTTGCTAGGCTGATGTTTATTTTTATGGGCCAGTCATTAACGGCGTTAGGAGTATTTTTAGGGTTTTATTGTTACTTACTGATAATACATATAATAATTCCTACATAATTAATGAATTACCCTTGTATAGTTGAGCCCACGGTGAAGTCACTGTGAAAGCGCTGTGTTCACTGTGAAAACCCACAGGTTCCACGATGTTTTCACAGTGAAGTTGTTCCATAAGCACACCGTGTTTCCACAGTGGTTTCTTACTAAACCCACGGCGCTTACACAGCAAATCCATGATGAATACATAGTAAGTATTCACCGCGATTACACAATGAATCCATGGTTTTTACACTTTAAATCCTTTTAAAAGCTATCAGGTCTATGGTACCAATTACAGGTGGTACCAAGTGATACAACTCGTTTATGGGAGAATGAAATGGCTTGACAAACATTACATGTTTATAAAATCTTAGCAAATAAAAATCGAAATTTTTGACATTTGTCGATAACAGTAAACAGAAGAGCTAATTTTTATAGGTATTATTTTTTATTGATTAAAACGCCAGTTTTAAATTTTTTACGTTTTATTTTGATAGTGACTTTTTACGCATACTGTACGAGGCTGTGCACTATGCTGCTACATCCAGGAAGCTTTGTTTGAAATCTGTGCTCAGCGAGCATTGACAAATTTGCATCAATTTGACATAGTCTGAATTTCTAGTCGCTTAGAAAGACGCTCGCCGAGCACGGATTACAAATAAAGCCCCTTAGGTATACTTAGTGCTTATAGGTAAAATCATTATGTTAGCAAATTATTACCCTATGGCACCTTCTAATAGTCTCGCATCGCGCATCAAATACCTCGCAAAAAGTTAAAAAATACTGCTTTTGTTAATATAACTTTAGTAATGTAGGCTCTTAGAGATGGTATATTAAATACATGTAGAATTTTTATGAAACTACAAAATAATATATAGGATTTATTAAGTATAATAAAACGAATTGGATGTAAGCCTTAGCAATACAAAACTACCGGTTACAATTTTTTTTTCTTAAACTGTTATAATGCTCGAGATATAGCTGTCTCGCATTTTTTTCTGTATAAACCCTTTAAATTTATATTCTATAAATGAAGCAAAGTTTCACTTGTTTATTTAACTGTTTTTTCACTTAATCTTTTTCATGCCGTTATTTTTGTTATAGTAGCATAGTTCTTAAAAAATTAAGATAAAAACTTTCTATTTTTTGAATAATTTGTGTCCAGTAAATCGACAAATTTCGATGTAGGAGCATAAATAGCCGAATGCTACATTAGATACTAATTTACCTTGTGTGCCAGAAATTCCTTATCAGGTGCTGTTACTAAGAATTCTTTTACTTGATCCAAATCCAGAGCCTTTGATTTTTTCAACTAGATCGATTTCTTCAAGAAATAGGCCAGAAGCACCTTTTCTTACGTAATGTTTTCAACATTGCGGCTGGCGCACTACTTTTTATATTCGGAAAACTGCTTCTCGTAATTTTTTTTTCCTTATATCCATTACCACGAATGGTCAATTTTTGACAATTTCAGTTTAATAGTGCAAGATTTTGTTTAGTGTCATAGGAACACAGAAATTGTTTCTGGTGGTGTATCAATATCAACAATATAATAACCCTACACCTGATAGCCTCGCTTCCATCGATATGTTAAAGTACCGTTAAATAGTTTTTTTTTTAATTTTATTATCTAAAGTACATCAAATAGTAAAAACCCTACTAAAGCGCCTTTAATCCCTTAGCGAATTGTAACCCTCCCTACTGTCGGGGTAACAACCTTTCGCCGCGGGATTAAAAGTATCGCTTTAGTCCCTAGTTTATAATGTAGGTACTATTAATAAATCGTTAAAAATATGAATTACAAATAAATATTGTTTGTCAAGTTTGTTTTCTATATATATATATATATATATATATATATATATATATATATATATATATATATATATATATATATATATATATATATATATTTGTCTAGTATATTCTGTATTTGATATTAAAATTTTTAATAAACCCATAATACAATGTAATAAACCCTTTTTTATGATTATATATACTTATTTTTATTATCATTTAATAAAAATAAAATAATACATTTTTAAATTAATTTTTAGTCGTTTGGTAATTTCGCGCTTTTTTTTTTACTCCGCCTTTGGACTCGTTTCAACGTTGCCAGTTCATCTACTTGCAGCTCTTTCTCATATCCCTACCCGTAAAAATATTTCTCTAAAGATGTAATTAATATTAGTTTTTTGTACAAACTACGTGGTGAATAATTTTCATTTTTTTTGTAAATATTCAAAATATATTTTTCTTCATTATACTAGTTTTTCGTAAGGATGGTAAGTCTCCTTCAAAGGCAAAAATTAATAAAACTGTCATTTTCCCACGCTTTTCCATTACATGTACAAAAATTGCAATTTTTAATCGCGATTATCTCGTATTAGACGTGGTCAATCTTCTTTAAATTTTACCAGCACATGTTTGTACATTTAATAACTTATATTCAAAATTTGAAGGATTTCTTAAGATGTTGCTTGCATGACCCAACTACCTTAAAATAAAACTCGCAAAAAAGGTTTTTTTATATAATATGAAAGCTTGTGGTCTATCGATTTTTTGGTTAGAAGAAGAATAATTTTTTTTGTTTTGGCGTTCTGCTAGTTTTAGAGCTGATTATATTCAGTAGCTATACCTCGGGACAGGTGAAGCGGCCCATTGTAAAAAACTTTTCTAGCGGGCATAATTGTCAGAGTTTTTTTAACAGATCCGCCTATAATATAGAACATATTTAAAAATATGTTGTTTGAAATAAACCATTTTTATTCAAAGGATATATTTAAGGTATTTTAAAGAACACAGAATAAGTTTTGTTTGTTTAAATATGTAATTATAAGGTATATGTTGTATATACGAAAAAAATTAAAAAGTGAACAATATTTTAAAAAAAACCTAACACAAAAAAAGATATTTTTAGAAACAAGGCCATTTCTTTAATTTACTGTCACAGTATACAGAAACAATAATAAAAAATGCTTTTTATAACACATATTGTAACCAAAAAATTTAAGATTAAATTAATAAATGTTTATGCTAATTCATGTTTAATTTTAAATTAACTTACCTAGAATTTGTCTAAATCTTAAATATTTAATTTAATACTAACACAGCGACCAACAGCCAACAGCGATGTCTTGTGAATTCAAATCGAAATGCAGCAAGAAAAAGGAAATATGCGATAAGATAGCTAAAGATTTCCACAAAATGTTTAAAGACTTCTTGAAATATCGGGGATTCCAAAGACATCCTAAAGATTTTCAGAGATTTCCCCCGACTTCCCAAGATATCCTTAAGATTTCATAAGATTTCCAAAGATTACCCAAAGATAGCCAAAGACTTCTGATTTCAAAAGATTTCTAGGGATTACCCAAAGATAGCCAAAGAATTCCCAAAGATTGCCCTTTAAGTGTACAAAGACATCCCAAGACTTCCTGCAGTGGTTTACCCCTCGCATAGAAAGTAACTTAATAGAAGAAGATGAAGCGACAGTACATACCGCTAAAAACTCTAAAAGAGTTCTGCGAGAAGTGTTTAATGGCCGACTCATTTCACTATTTGGGGATTTAAATTGGCTTTTAAGGTTCCGGATTTAACTGCACCAGACTTTTTTCTGTGGGGCTATTTCAAGCCAAAGGTTTTTGCAACTCGTCCAGAAAACATTCAAGATCTTAAAGTCCGAATTCCTGAAGACGTCCGGTGAATAGATCAGGTTTTCCTTCATAGTATCATGAATCATTTCTTGTCAAATCTTGAAAAGTACATTGAAGTTAATGACACTTACTTAAAACACGTAATTTTTAAACGTTTGGATAAGTCGTATGTTATAGTAAATCCGAAAGTGAATTGTAATAAAGTATAGTAAAATGTTAGTTTTGTTAAGTTTAAACAATTTTTCTGAGCAATTAAAATGGGTCTATTATGGAGAACCCTGTAGTAAGAAAACTTAAAATTTTTAATTTTTGTTTTTTTCAATATACTGATAAGGTTTTCTGCGTTCTTTCTGGTAATATACTCGGAAAAATTGAATGCTATTCGTTACCCACCTATAGAGTTTGTCTTGATATAAAAATTTTGACTTAAGTTCACAAAAATATTGAGATAACTTGACAAACTTTTTATCTTTCAGATATTTATACAAAGACATTTTGAAATCTTTTTAAGTTGTATTCATTTTTAAGTTGCTCAGATGTCATATACTGTAAAGAAAGTTATTAAAATAAGGTTTTTAAAGAAATAAAAATAAAAAAGAAAGTACATAAAATCCCCTACTTCAGCAGGCAAAACCAAAAATAACCTACAAGAGAAAAGAAACTTTACTTTTTTTTATTAATGCACATAACAAATGAACACGATACTCGATAATCTCTAGAAAATCATTATTTTGAGCAATAAAAAGTTTATTTTTAAAATTAAGGATTTACTTACAAAAGTTTATTTTAAGTTATTTTTCAGAACTATAGCATTTTTTATTATCAAATTTACTGGAAAAAAGCCTATAATGAACCTAAGTCTAAAATATTTTTAGTGATGTTTATTATTATTTTTTTTTAGTTAAAATTATATTTTTTTGATAATAACATGACCTCTTAATACAGGGTGTTCGGCACATGAGTAGACTTACGTAAATCTGAGACAGGTCTATACACACACGTTTAAAACGTGTGTGTATAGACGATTAAAAAAGTAAGGGTTTTAAACAGTTTTAATATGTAGGATCTTATAGCTCGTAAAAAAACAACAATATGGTCTTTTAAAGAACTTTTTATCACAAAAACTAAAGGAAATATGCTTAAAACAACAATTTTTTGGAGCATTCTAAAAGCGATTCGATGCATTTTTTTTTAATCCGCTGTTTTGTACTGTTTTTTGCATTGTAAGATTGTATACTTTTGAGCAGTCACATTTATATACAGGGTTGTGATTTAATAACGGATAAATTCAATAAAAGAGGAGGTATTTCTTTTTCGAAAAAATCCTTGGACACATCGATTTTATTTTTGGATCGGGCATATTTTGACATTAAATGTAGATATACAGGGTGTCGCAAGAAAGTCTGACAGGAAAAATATATTTTTCTTAAATGGAACCCCCTGTATATTTTAGCACTTTCGGATTCTCCGTAAAATTCTGGACATGTTTTATGTATAATGTCATATACCTATCTTTAACTGTTTACGAAATAATTACTTTTAAATAATAATTATAATACTTTGTTTCAACATAAATTGATTAATAATTACATTCCACATTTATTTTATCAAATGCTGGAAGTGGCCGCCATTAACAGCTCTGCAGCACCCCAGGCGATCGTTAAATTCTTGCAGTACATTTTCAACTGTGTCTGGAGAAATATTCCTAATTGCATTACGAATGCGATCTTTGAGGATATCAAGCGTGTGTGGCTTATCTTTTTATACTTGATTTTTGACATAACCCCAAAGAAAGTAGTCCAATGGATTAAGGTCGGGTGATCTAGGTGGCCACTCTATTGATCAACGTCTGCCTATCCACCGATTGGGCAAAAAAACTTTTAAATAATTGACACTTATTTCAAGTCTATGTCAAATATTCACAAAGAGAGGTGTATAGGTAATCGAAATGACTGGTTATAAATGGTTCATACTGATTTGAGATGCCCTTAATGGCGGCCACTTCCAGCATTTGA
This sequence comes from Listronotus oregonensis, assembly GCA_019359885.1. Taxonomy (NCBI): domain Eukaryota; kingdom Metazoa; phylum Arthropoda; class Insecta; order Coleoptera; family Curculionidae; genus Listronotus; species Listronotus oregonensis. The sequence goes on along the minus strand of JAHBCN010010421.1, from coordinate 17,480 downwards.
TAAAATAATTTTCAAAAATGTGGAATGAAATTAATCAATTTATGTTTATTATTTAAACGTAATTACTTAGTGAATAGTTGACGATAAGTATATAACATTATACATAAAAGATGTCCAGAATTTTCCGGAGAATCCGAAAATGCAAAATATACAGGGGGTTCCATTTAAGAAAAATTTTTCCTGTCAAACTTTCTTGCGTCACTGTATATCTAATTTGATGTCAAAATATGCCCGATCCAAAATAAAATCGACGTGTCCGAGGAATTTTTTCGAAAAAATACTCCCCTTTATTGTTTATCCGTTATTAAATATTATATATATATATATATATATATATATATATATATATATATATATATATATATATATATATATATATATATATATATATATATATATATATATATATATATATATATTTAATTATAAGGGTTAATTTTTAAAGGCTGAAATATTTGAAATAATGTTTTAAAGAAACAAAATACTACTTTTTTAACTTATTTAAGTCAAATTTTACTCAACTTAAGCTTTAATAAATAGTTTTATAGGTTTTAGCAATAAAAGGTAATTTTTTACATCTTAAAAATAAAGAGCGCCCATCGGCATAATATAGATTTTGAAAAGGAGGGTGAGTTAAGCTTAATCTCAAATTTTCATGGAAATCTATGAATTTAAAAAAAAAATTGCCAGGTTTTGCATCTTTTTAGCTTAGTTCTCTGGACTAAAAAACAAATCGCTGCTGACTAAAAATCATCGCCCCAAAAAACGCCCGTGCACCAAAACTGGTCAAAATTGGCGTTGCGCAACTTTCGAGACAATTAACCAACTATGGATAAACGCACCTTTACTTACATAACTTAGTTTTTTAAAAAATCTCACAACAAATTTTATCATTGTACTTAACACATACACAGAGGTAATCATAATAAACACTGGACTAAACACGAAATAAAAAGCATATCGTAACACAATGTTTCGGAAAGGTTTGATTTTAAGATAAAAGAAACAACGCAATGTTTTTAAAATTTTAAAATTAGATGTTATTGGATTAGCGCCAAAAATATATCTATCGCGTCTGTTTTAACCCATTAGCGTCGGAATTATTATTTTTTTGAAATATGTATTGTTTTAGTGATATAGCTTTTAAAAACCATCCTCTGAAGCTCCAAAAAGTTATAAAATATTTTTTGGAATTTCCATTTTGGTAATATCCTATGTTGCCATATGGCAACGCTAGGCGCTTGTACTCTCTAATGTAAATAAATTTAGTCTCTGTAACAAAAAGTAAATTATGATTGTTTAAAAATAAATAAAAACGTGTAGTTTGCCTGGATATTTATTTTTAATTCTTGTAATTATAATATATCAATATCAGCGTGAATGAAAAGGTATAAAACAGTCTATACATAGAGCAACATCACATTTGACACACATGGTCCTCACTATAGATTTGCACGTACTGCGGGCCACCTTCTCTTCTTTTTTCCCTCTGTATTTGGACCAAATGATCAAGTCGATCAAACCTTATATCGTCTGAAACTCTAGAATCAGAGGGCCCCATTGACGCTGTCGGTCTTCCAGCTCCTTTGGACAAAACTTGATATTTTTTAAGGTAAACAACGGCAACTTCTCTTTTGCATTCTAGCTGCGAAAATTTTGTTTCCTGGATTTAATGTATAATAGCCAACTATTTTGCATAGCTACATCTAGCATCCATGTAAATAAGGGCCAGTACCATTTTTTACTCCTAATTCCTATGCGATAGCATCCAAGATTTTGATCCATTTGATCAGTGCCCCATAAATGTTTATTTTTTGCAATCACCCTTGGCCTTGCAATTAGAATATTTCTTTTTGTTGTTGGGAGAATTTTTAACTTGTCCAACCTCTTGGGTGCCACAAGACGTTGATAACAGGGTGACAACTGCGTTATCCATCCATCTTACATACAAATGCCCATCATTTTTCTCCATAGCTGCTTGGAAATATCCACGATCCTTTTTTGAAAACATTGTCTTGTTAATTGGGGACATCCTGCTGGAATTCGGTTTTCTCGAACTGTTCCTATAGCGGAGTAACCACGAAATTTTAAAAAAGAAAACAGTGCTGAATTTGAAAATAAATTATCCATATAATAATAATAATATAGGTTTTCTTTCGGTGGGATTTCATCCAACATAATTACCAGCGGACTGGCGGCTTTACCAAACAACATATCATAATCAGTATTTGCTTTTGGGCTTTTGCCCTGGTAGGGATCAAAATTTATTAAATAACCATCTTTAGTATTTAGGCACCCAAAATTTTTTAGCCAAACCTGATCGGTTTACCCCCTAATAAACTGTTTGCAGCTATGCCTTCCATAATACTTTACCATGCTTTCATCATAGGCTAAGTTTTGTTCTGGAACAAAATTTGTCATACACCGTTTTTTTAGCATCTCAATAACTGGTCTTATTTTCCATGCTTTATCAGTATAATTGATTTTGGTGTTGTCAGTACAATGAAGAAAGGGCAAATTTGTAGAAATCTATCGCGGCGCATAGACTGAGAGACGGATATATTTTTCATGTCTTCACCAGAGTCCCAGTAATTTTTTTTTTTTTTTTTTGATGGCAAGTTATTATAGCCACTTACGAATAGAATTGCGATAAAGCAACGGATTTCATCAGCTGTTATTTTAGGGTCGGGACAGTTTAAAAACAAAGCATAATCTCTACTCTCTTTTTACCAAGTGTTCAATAAGTTCTGTGTCTATAAACTGTTCAAAAATTTCAACTGGACATTTTCTCGTAGATAGAGTAGTTTGGTTCTGGAAAGTAGGGCACGTTCAACATCAAAATCTGCGTCCTTTCCCTTCTCGGTTTGAAATTTTGTTTCATATTACGTCTGTCTTTTAACCACTTTACTATTTCATGTGATAGAGAAGTGGGTGTCAACTCATGAGGTACTTGATCTAACTGGTAGGTGAACCAGCGGTTCATATTCAGCGCCTAATCTGTCGTTATTGGGCAGCCTGATTTCGGCATGACTCGTAATTGGCCGGAAGTTAAGTTGTCGACCAACCTACAATTATTAAAAAAACTACATAAAAAAAAATTTTTTATAATAATAATATATAACTAACCCGCCATCATCCTCATTTGCCCAATCCTCGTCGGTATCTACATTTGGCTCTGTTGGCTCAATATATATTTCTGCTTCTAATCGTCTTTATAGGAATTTCCAGTGCCTCTGCAAGTGTAAAGCCTCTTCTGAAAGAAAAGCAGAAATAATAAAAATTACGGGATGGCGCCTAGCGTTGCCATATGGCAACGTCAGGATTTGCACGCATGTGGCTTCTATACGCTTCAATGAATTTTCACCAAACTTTAGCAAAAACACTCCTAAATATCTGTAACTGTATTATATACATGGCACTTCCATGATAGCAATATATTTAAATAAATACTTACTCGAACTGATGTCCATATTTTCACCCATGTTCAATCACTGAAATTTGCAACACTATAACAGCCAAGGAAAGCAAATTTCGACTGAAGCTTACAGCGAAAATACACATCGCATTGTTACTCTAACTAGATATGCCCCGCCCATAATTCAGAGAAATATATATTTTTCCCAGAATCGGTTTCTAGGGACCATGTTGCTGTTGCCATATGGCAACGCACGGCTAATGGGTTAATGTGATAAATCGCGAATTAACTGTAAATAAAAACATAATTTATGATTTAACCGAGGGGTAAACCACTGCAGGAAGTCTTGGGATGTCTTTGTAACTTAAGGGCAATCTTTGGGAATTCTTGGCTATCTTTGGGTAATCCCTAGAAATCTTTTGAAATCAGGGAAGTCTTTGGCTATCTTTGGGTAATCTCTGGAATTGAAATCTTAAAGATATTCTTGGGAAGTCTGGGGAAATCTCTTAAAATCTTTAGGATATCTTTGGAATCCCTGATATTTCAAGGAAGTCTTTAACCATTTTGTGGAAATCTTTAGCTATCTTATCGCATATTTCCTCCTTTCTTGCTGCATTTGCGATTTGAATTCACAAGGGTACAGTCGCTGTTGGTCGCTGTGTTAGTGTTAAAATTAAATATTTAAAATTTAGTACATATTCTAGGTAAGTTAATTAAAATTAAACATGAATTAGCATTAAACATTATTAATTTAATCTTAAATTTATTTTTGGTAACACATATATGTTATATAAAGCATTTTTTATTATTATTTCTGTATACTGTGACAGTAAATTAAAGAAGTGGCCTTTTTTCTAAAAATATCTTTTTCTGTGTTAGATTTTTTAAAAGTATTGTTCACTTTTTTAATTTTTTCGTATATACAACATCTATCTTATAATTATTTAAACAAACAAAACTTATTCTGTGTTTTTTAAAATACCTTAAATGGGTGGGCACTTAACCGCCACGGAGTTAAGAAAGCATGAAAATTTTTAGAAAATTCTTTTGCAGGATGTATACAGACGGTAGAGGACCTTCATTTAAAAATATTTTGCAATTATCAGGGTGATTTAAAAAGTACCATATCAAGTTATGTTTTTAAATGGGACACCCTATATCTTATCGGTTTTGAATTTAGAGCAAAATATAGCATGTTTCAATAAAGGTTTTCTATACTATCCTCCAATTTTGAAATATTTGAAATTTCTGATTTTGTAGAACTTTAGAAAACAATTTTTTATCGTAAATATTTAAACTAGAATTAAATTACATAGCCAATATTTAGTAAACATATATTACTACGATATGGGTTTAACATTTTTACTAAAATATTATACAGGGTGGTCAAAAAATAACTTCTAATTTTTATGAACGTTTCTTTGCAAATAACTCTCTTATTTCAAATGGAACACCCTGTATTTGATTATTTAATATCATGCAGAATTTTATTTAATTCATTGATATAGCATTTGCCATACCTAAAACCAGTACTTTTTTAATAATTTCGAATTTTGTGTAGGGCGTGCATTTAACACGTAATAACATAGTAATAACAATCGTATCTCTCTGTGTCAAAGCCTCCTTAGTTTAAAAATATTTTATTATGGTAATACTATACGTGTTAAATGCACGCCCTACACAAAATTCGAAATAATTAAAAAAGTAACGGTTTTAGGTATAGGAAACCCTATATCAATGAATTGGTAATAAATTCGCATAATATTAAATAGTCAAATACAGGTGTTCATTTAAATAAGAGAGTTTTTAAAAGAACGTTCATAATATTAGAAAATATTTTTTGACCACCCTTATAATATTTTAATAAAAATGTTAAATTATATCGTAGTAATAGTATGTTTACTAAATATTGGCTATGGTAATTTAATTCTAGTTTAAATATTTACGAAGAAAAATTGTTTCTAAAGTTCTACAAAATCAGAAATTTGCAAATATTTCAAAAAGGGTGGGGATTAGTATAGGGTTTATTGAAACATGGCTTTATTTTTGCTCTAGAAATTCAAAATTGATAAAATATAGGTGTCTCATTTAAAAACCACAACTTTGATATAGTACTTTTTTTTAATCACCTGTATAAATGCAATATTTTTAAATGAAGGTCCTCTACTCTTTACATCCTGCAAAATTTTCTAAAATTTTCAGCTTTCGTATAAACTCCCGGTTGGGTATTATTATATCCTTTTGAATAAAAGTGGTTTATTTCAAACAATATATTTTTAAATATGTTCTATATTATAGGCGGATTCATGTTAAAAAAAGCTCTTGACAAGTATGCCCGCTAGAAAAGATTTTATACAATGGGGCCGCTTCGGCCCTGGTCACGAGGTATAGCTACTGAATATGATCAGCTCTATAAACTAGCAGAACGCCTAAAACAGAAAAAAGAATATTATTCTTCTTCTCACCACAAAAATCGACAGACCAGAAGCTTTCATATTGTATAAAAAAACTTTTTTCGCGAGTTTTATTTTACTATCAAATTTTGTACATCCAATTTACCCGTACCAATTTTAGACTTTTACTGTAACATATTTACCAAAAATAGTGAAATGTTTCTGTTCGGATAATTATTAAAATTTTAACTGCCTAGCTTCATAAACATACTTATTTTTGTTAAACTTTAATGTTTATATGCAACGGTGCTAAAATTACGTAACCTGCCTCTACCAAAAAACTATTTTATCTTAGACAAAATAAACTGCTGCTCACATCAACTGCAATAGGACATTTTTTGGAAATTTGAAATCATCATTACCATCAATAACGACAATTAATAGGCAGATAAATGAGTTAGAAAAATTTGAAGAAGGTAAATTAGGCTGTTCAGAATTAAAAGCGTTTTTAAATAAAAGAAATTTAGGCTCATCAGTGTGGATAAGTGAAGATGCGACCAGAATTACAGGCGTAATTAAATATTGTCCCATAAACAACAAAACCGAGGGGTAAACCACTAGTCATCAAGGTGTACAAAGATTTCAGGGACTTCCCAAGATCTTTAAGACTTCCCCGAAAAAATCAGGACTTCCCAAAGATTTCCTAAAATATTCTAAGACTTCCTAAGATTTCCCAAAATTTTCAAAGATATCTTAAGACATCCTAAGACTTCCTAAGACTTCCCAAGACTACCCAAGACTACCCAAGAATTCCCAAGACTTCCTAAGATTTCCTAGTATTACATAAGATATCCGATAGATTTCCTAGATATGGATTTTAAAATTTATAAAAATCGAGTTAAGAATATATAATGCTTCTCTACAGTCCTATGCATCATCAGACTTTATTAGGCATATTTAAATTATAGCAATCTGTCAAATACATTTGGGTTTGGGAAAAAAAGAGAAAAAACTCGAGAAATAACAAACTTAATGATCTTTAAAACCATAATAAAGTGCACTATTTAATTATCATTGCAATTATAAATTTTATGTTTTAAACCTAAGTAACCGATCAGAACTTACCTTTTTAGGTTTCTTACTGAAAAACCAACAAAGAGTAGATTTTTTTACTAATTTAGAAAGTTGGAAATATTTTTTTGTGTAACTCCTGGAGTATTTAAAAATATATTATAATCTTTTAAATTTAATGTCCCATCAAAAAAGCCTAAATCTGTTAGTTCTAAAAGGTCATTTAAATTTTCACTGTTATCTATACATTCAGGAATGTCCACTTCAGAGCTTGCACATATCTCGTCATCGACAGAAAGGTCATTTTCTTCAGTAATGTCTACATCAAGATCTAATGAATTTGGGGAATTGAATATAATATCTTTGTAAGATTTATTATTTTTTACAGGCATTTTCATTTTTGCAGCAATACTTTTTGCACTGTGTAAAGCACGATTAACTATAATTTCAATAAATTCATCAATCATAAGTGTAAAATCATGTGTTCTAAGATACGGATGCATAGGAGTTGTATCACCCATTCTTAAAGTTAATTGCTCTCGTGGAAATATAAATTCATCTAATACGTCATTTCAAATGTACTGCAAATTTTGAATTCTTGTTAAGCTGTTAATTAGCTGACGCATACTAAAATTTACAACAGTTGAGTATACAGTCGTTAGTGAACGAGCTGAGCGGAATGTTTGCTCACAAGGTTGGCTGCTGTACAGCCAAGGAACAAAACTATTTTTTCCTAAGTTGGGATCATCTCTATAAAGTCTGACAAGTTTTATTAAGGAGTGAGCGTTTATTTCTATGCATAAGTAACAGTTTACTGAGATAAAGTTTTTATTGAAGGGATAATTATTTTCTTTTAACCATGCTCTCCAAATTCGTAACACAAACACCAAATGCCACATTAAATATATCCTTTCTTTAGTTGAAATATATTTTTGCAAAAAAGACTGCAGTATATTACTAATCAATTTTAAGTATAGTTGTGTTGCTTTGCTTTCAGAAACATCCTTTTCTCAACACTACACACCTACTTTATTACAAATTTTTTCTACCGATAGAAAATTCATTTTTTTCGGCATTAATATCAGTATGAGATAGAAAGTGTTTATCTTTTGAAATATGCTGAATAAACCTTTAATGATCCATGGATATATTGTAACTTCCAAAGGGTAAGGTTAATGACGTACAGGGTTTTCCCGTATAATTGCGCACCCCTTTAAAATCTTTATTTTTATAGATAGAAAAAAATAGTTTATATGAAAGTTGCAGGATTTTTCATGAAGATTTTCATGGTGTAAGATAGAAAAACAAATGATGATCGGAAAATTAACAAATCACTATCAACTTCGTTATTTTAAATGGAACACCCTGTATATGATTGAAAATTCAAATTCTGCTAATCCTCCTCTTTTCAAATATATATAACTTATCTATGTTCGGATAAACGAGTTGCAAGTTATTTGAATTTAAAATCTGTTCTTATAAGCCATAGTTAGCCATGGATACAACCCAAAGTTTGGCAAAGTTAAGTCGCGTTAGCCATGGTTCGTCTTGGAAACCAAACAAAAATATAAATATTTGACAGAAGTCAATTTGGGTGATTTGTAATGCAAATTATTCTAGTGCATTTATCGCTAAACTTCAAAGAAAAGTTAACATATTTTGTATTGTAATATTTTAACCAAAAAAAGCGTACCTACAATACAATAATTACTTTGTATAAATATCCCATATTTTTAAACGGGATTTACAACTATGCTAAATCCCATATTTTTAAACATGTATGTTATATTTTTCGGTTAAAAATACTACATTTATAAAAATCTTAACCTGTGTTTAAAGCTAATCAATAAATGCACTTAAATAAACTGCATTAATAATCACTGCGGCGAGACAATGATCTTCTGGCAAGTAAAATAGACCCTTTAGAAAATAATCATATCTACGCCCGAGTCTATGCCATTGATAACTTTTTTTAAAAAACTAAAAAAAAACGTTTTTAGATAATTGCCTACATTTTTTAAAAGTTATATACGGCCAAGTGATGATCGCGTTGTTAAATTTAGCAATGGACTTAGCAGTTTAGAATGTTTAACAAAACGTCATTGTCAGTGTTATTCAATAATTTTAGTAGGCAACCTGTCAAAATCTGACATTTTGTTAAACATTCTCAACCGTTGTTAACTTTTAACAATTTGCTAAGTTGACAACGGTTTAGAATGTTTAACAAAATGTCAGATATTGACAGGTTGCCTACTAAAATCATTGAATAACACTGACAATGACGTTTTGTTAAACATTCTAAACTGCTAAGTCCATTGCTAATTTTAACAACGCGATCATCACTCGGCCGATAGAGAAATAAAATCGTGAATACAGAATATGTAGAGCTCACGGCAATTTTAGGAAGTAATTATTTACCCAAATAAAGTTTAACTCACTATTAAAAGGATACTTATAAACATTTGAAATCATCTAAAAAAATTAACTGCTACGATAAACCGTCAAATACAAAAGGGATATTAAAAAAATGACAAAAATTTAATAGCTTGAAATACGCAGCAGACATCAAAAATCTGAAAAACATATTTTTTTTCAAATGGTCTACTTAATAACACCATAGGAATAAAAAATAAAAATATTTTTTGTAGGTCGTCGCTTGACAAAGCTTTTGTAACCGGAAGAATAAAAACAAGATTTTTTTTAAACTGAAATAACATCTTTTTCCCAAAAAGTTTATTTACAAAACGGTAAAAACCGAAATTGGTTTTTTATTTTTAAGAGTAATGATGATTTCAAATTTCCAAAAAATGTCCTATTGCAGTTGATGTGAGCAGCAGTTTATTTTGTCTAAGATAAAATAGTTTTTTGGTAGAGGCAGGTTACGTAAATTTAGCACCGTTGCATATAAACATTAAAGTTTAACAAAAATATGTTTATGAAGTTAGGCAGTTAAAATTTTAATAATTGTCCGAACAGAAACATTTCACTATTTTTGGTAAATATGTTACAGTAAAAGTCTAAAATTGGTACGGGTAAATTGGATGTACAAAATTTGATATTAAAATAAAACTCGCGAAAAAAGTTTTTTTTATACAATGTGAAAGCTTCTGGTCTGTCGATTTTTGTGGTTAGAAGAAGAATAATCTTCTTTTTTCTGTTTTAGGCGTTTTGCTAGTTTATAGAGCTGATCATATTCAGTAGCTATACCTCGGGACCAGGGCCGAAGCGGCCCCATTGTATAAAATCTTTTCTATCGGGCATACTTGTCAAGAGCTTTTTTTATCATGAATCCGCCTATAATATAGAACATATTTAAAAATATATTGTTTGAAATAAACCACTTTTATTCAAAGGATATATTTAAGGTATTTTAAAGAACGCAGAATAAGTTTTGTTTGTTTAAATAATTATAAGATAGATGTTGTATATACGAAAAAATTAAAAAAGTGAACAATACTTTAAAAAAATCTAACACAGAAAAAGATATTTTTAGAAAAAAGCCCATTTCTTTAATTTACTGTCACAGTATACTATAAACAATAATAAAAAATGCTTTATATAACATATATGTGTTACCAAAAATAAATTTAAGATTAAATTAATAAATGTTTAATGCTAATTCATGTTTAATTTTAATTAACTTACCTAGAATATGTACTAAATCTTAAATATTTAATTTTAATACTAACACAGCGACCAACAGCGACTGTACCCTTGTGAATTCAAATCGCAAATGCAGCAAGAAAGGAGGAAATATGCGATAAGATAGCTAAAGATTTCCACAAAATGGTTAAAGACTTCCTTGAAATATCGGGGATTCCAAAGACATCCTAAAGATTTTAAGAGATTTCCCCAGACTTCCCAAGATATCCTTAAGATTTCATAAGATTTCCAGAGATTACCCAAAGATAGCCAAAGACTTCCCTGATTTCAAAAGATTTCTAGGGATTACCCAAAGATAGCCAAAGAATTCCCAAAGATTGCCCTTTAAGTGTACAAAGACATCCCAAGACTTCCTGCAGTGGTTTACCCCTCGTTGAAATGACGTATTAGATGAATTTATATTTCCACAAGAGCAATTAACTTTAAGAATGGGTGATACAACTCCTGTGCATCCGTATCTCAGAACACATGATTTTACACTTATGATTGATGAATTTATTAAAATTATAGTTAATCGTGCTTTACACAGTGCAAAAAGTATTGCTGCAAAAATGAAAATGCCTGTAAAAAATAATAAATCTTACAAAGATATTATATTCAATTCCCCAAATTCATTAGATCTTGATGTAGACATTACTGAAGAAAATGACCTTTCTGGCGATGACGATATATGTGCGAGCTCTGAAGTGGACATTCCTGAATGTATAGATAACAGTACAAATTTAAATGACCTTTTAGAACTAACAGATTTAGGCTTTTTTGATGGGACATTAAATTTAAAAGATTATAATTTATTTTTAAATACTCCAGGAGTTACACAAAAAAATATTTTTAACTTTCTAAATATACAAATTAACGGGGTACAAAAATTAGTAAAAAAATCTACTCTTTGTTGGTTTTTCACTAAGAAACCTAAAAAGGTAAGTTCTAATCGGTTACTTAGGTTTAAAACAAAAAAAATTATAATTGCAATGATAATTAAATAGTGCTCTTTATTATGGATTTAAAGATCATTAAATTTGTTATTTCTTGAGCTTTTTCTCTTTTTTTTCCCAAACCCAAATGTATTTGACAGATTGCGATAATTTAAATATGCCTAATAAAGTCTGATAATGCATAGGAATGTAGAGAAGCATTATATATTCTTAACTCGATTTTTATAAATTTTAAAATCCATATCTAGGAAATCTATCGGATATCTTATGTAATACTAGAAAATCTTAGAAGTCTTGGGAATTCTTGGTAGTCTTGGGTAGTCTTGGGAAGTCCCTGAAATCTTTGTACACCTTGATGACTAGTGGTTTACCCCTCGGATTTAACACTTTTGATAATAAAGCGGGCGTTTATTTTGGCAATAACTGTTTTTTTTCATATTTTTTTAACTTCATTCGATACAGAAGGGATAGTTAAAAAAATAGCTAAAAAATATATATCTAGTTTAATTTTACAAAAACGTTTTTTAAAAGTGATTTATTTATAGCTACTTTAATAAATATTAAATCAGAATCATAACAATTATGTATCATACAAAGGGTATTCAAAATTAAAAAAAAAAATATATATATATATATATATATATATATATATATATATATATATATATATATATATATATATATATATATATATATATATATATATATATGAAGAACGTAACTCCGTTTTAAGACAGTTAAAATAGATAACCTGTTCTCTTTGCTGTTCACTATGACACTCTCTCCCTAAACGCGTTTCGCCTGCCTTACAGGACTCGTCAATAGGGCTGTAACGAGTGTTTAGTGAACAACAGAGAGACCAAGCATCTACTTATTAGACAAATATCATTGCCTTGTGGTAAGATATAAATATCTTACTTTCGATGCCGGACTGAAATCGCATTCAGCAGAGTCGACACCAGGTTTTACCGGTGGTAAACAAGTTGTTAAGAACGGGAAAAAATCCTACTGTCTCGGTATGTACGAAGAACGTAATCCGTTTTAAGACAGTTAAAAAGATAACCTGTTCTCTTTGCTGTTCACTATGCCCTTTCTCCTAGACGCGTTTCGCCTGTTACAGGACTCGTCAATAGGGCATCGAAAGTAAGATATTTTGTCTTTGAACTGTCATCATCAACTTTGTTTTTTTAAATTACGGATTTTAAGAGCTTTTAAGGTCCCAAAACCAATGCTGTATCGCCCCACAAAGTCCCAAAAATGAATTTGCCGCGAATATCTGCCAAAATATGCGAATTAGAGAATTTTTGTTCAGACAAAAAATAAAAATCACCTCGAAATCTATAAAAATGGTTCTTACCATTTTTTTCGAAACACCAATATTTTTTGTAAAAACGGCCGTCGAAAAATCCATATCATTCCACACTGGATACATGTGGTAGTAGGTTAAAAAATGCAGATGGGCAAAACAATTTTTTATCAAAACGTAGGAAAGATGCTGAAGGAAATTTTCTGGGATCATTGAACACTTACTTGCTCATTATAAAAAGAAATGTTAATAACAAACCATTTTTTTAAATATCAATAAATTAATGAGATACTCTCAAAATGTTGTGAAAAAAAAACTTTAACTGCTTTTTTTAATATTCTAGAAAAATAAGAATGAACACTTGCTAAGGTCTTATCATAAAAAAGAAATTTTTATAACAAACCATTTTTTTTTTTTTTGTCTGTAGTTGGTAGATTTTGAGTACTTTAAAAATTTTAAATATTAGCCAATATTAATACTATTGTAAGTCTTATTAATGAAAATAAATAAATATACCATCCAGCCAAAAAATCTGCTTGTCTCAAATATTATTTCCGACAAAAGTTAGTTTAATTTTTTTAAATAATATATCAGTATCCATCACCTTGTCTACTAACTTACCATATAATACAAGCTATTCCTATTACTTATTCCATTTCCATCACTCGGAGTGCTCCTACTTTGAATAGGCTCTGCATAAATAGGATCTCCTCCCCTACCGACAAAAAACATAGAATTTGGCTCCTTTATCCTTTCATAAGCTGGATTGGTACAACCAAAATTATTAAAACAGTTCAAATCGCCTAAAGAGAGTCTGAAGGTCCATTAAAAGCCGTGCACTGTTCAGGTTTAGAGTCTTCAAAGCCTGAAGGCGGTTTTGGCAGGCTTCGACATGACTTACTTCGAAAGAGCAAGCTATCATCACTATCCTCTCCAGAAGTGGTGGAAACTTCAACTTTTTGCTGCTTTCGAGCTCTTAATCTATTATTTTTTAAAGCCATCTCGAGTTTGTTCAACATATACTTTGCATCACCCTCTTTCCACTTTTTTTGGGGCCATTTTTTCTTTCTAATGTCAGTTTCTTCTCAACCTCTTTGGCTATATGCAAAAAAGAAGGATTTTTCTGCAAGTTGCTAGCTATAACAGCATCCACACAATGCTGGAAGGTTCTAGGGGGCTTTTTAGGGGCTGGGCCTCCAGGCAAGGGTTTATTTAAGGCACTTTTCAAGGTGTCAGTCAAACCTCCTGGTATATCTTGCTGCAAAACTTGCTTTAGGGACTCCAAAAACTCTTTCTTGTCAGAATCTGTGAGCTGTAGAGTACTCTTGGTGTAAATGTTGTCAATTTTTGGTTTAAACAGAGGAGATTCGGTATTACTACCAGAAGATTCACTTGGGTTTTTGTTTCGTAAAGATTTTCGAATTGGTTCAGTATAAAGCAAGGAGAGGTCTACATTTTGTAGAAGAGATAATTCTTCCATATCAAGTTTATTTTGATCTAAATCAGTTTTTTCAGTATTTTTCATATTATCGAGTTTTAAATCTACAGTCTTTGTACTTTTACTATTTATATCAACATTTTTGGAAGGTGATTTGCTTAGATCCTTTACAGAGGGTATAGTTTCTTTATTAAATTTACTTCGGATATACTGAAAGTCATGTGAGCTCTTAGATTTTATTAGAACAGGTCTTTCTGAGGGACTAACACTTGTTTTCGAGCATCCAGAATCAGTCTTATAAGTATTATTTAAATTTAAGGGCTCAAAATCTACTTTTAAGGAGGTTTTATTGGGTAAATACGAAGATTTACTATTTTCAGCTGTTAAACCATTATTAGAGTGAAGAAAAGAGGTATTAGATTTCAGTAGAATATCACTAACATCATAGTTTTTATTTTTGAAACACTGGGTACTATTTTCTAAGTCTCTAACTCCATTAGAACTACCTACATAATCATTTCTAACACTAACACTGCCTGCATCCAGACTTTTATCACCCGTATCACTACTTTTTACACTATTAAACTGTTTCACCTTGTTTTCGAACAAAGTGCTCCGATTATAATCATTTCTTTGAAATCCACATGCTTTTTCTGAGTTTTTGTCCACCCTAAATGCCGGAGTTCTTTTGATATTGCGTTTTAAAGGATCTGACAACTGTCTGGATAGAACTTGATGGGATTCGTGATTTTAAAAAAGGGGGTTTCCCCGCTGATCTACTTTTCTTATAACTTGATTATTCCCCAAATTTTCTGCAAAAGGTTGTGTTATTTTCATGGGGGATGAAGTCTGGTCAGTTCGCAGGCCCATTTCGTAATAGAGGAGCTTTAGATGAACATTGTTCCCTCTGATTTTCAATGTTTTCGAACTTGCTTTTAATTGATTTGACTCTATTGGAATTCTGTGGGGGTTTGTACATTGTTAAGGGTTCAATTAGGTGTTACATGATCCCTAGTATGCGTAAGTGTGTCAGAAAAGCAACAAGTGGTCTTAGTAAATGATCTGAAAATGAAAACATGAATTACTTACGGTTTCAACAGGTAAAGAACAGTCGTTCACTGAAGACTAACACTGAATAATCAAAATAGGCTGTACAAAATTAACTTACCGTTTAAAATTTTCTTCGAAGACTTAATTAAGAGATCGTACTAATTAATTTGTTGCTTGGCGGAGCACAGAGAGCTTAGTTTTGAACCGTTTTATTAAGCGAACGAACTGCTGTCTTTAACCATCGGTCGTTCTCATTATTTTGACGTTTCAGTTCCTGTCACAGTTTAAAAAAGTCAAGGTTGCTGACCTTGATGGTAAATAAATCCCCTAATTTACAGGCAACCAAATAAGCACCGCTCTGTTTATTTGGTTTTAGCGTTTATAAAAATCTTCATATACCTCAGTGTTGCCATCATTTTAAATTAAAATATCCTATGCGTTATTTTGGTTTTTCATATACGACAGTGCTGAAAACAAGGAGAATATTTTGACGAGATAGATATATTATGACGTAAAGAAAAATACAGACTACCTGAGTTTCATACATTATCAATACTGTTTTCCAGATACAGAAATCTGTTTTTTACTTGATAGTTTGTTCACTCCACACTAGATGACGCAGACTAATAATAAAATAATATTTCGGCTACTCTTCAGGGGAGGGCACTAACAGTAATTTTATACCTACAGTAGACGATCTCGTGATTGTAGACCAGAGATATGGAAGTTGTAGACCACTAGGTTGCCAATTCCGGGGTTTAAATTTAGAAAGGATTTATTACAGGAGTTTTTTATTTGTCTAAAATTCTTAAAGATATTGTTGGGTATTAAACTTTTTCTAATATTGTATTTTATATTTTTTAAACCAACATTTTTATTATATTCCTAATATCTGTTGTAGAATATTGTATGTCTTTGTTAATAACCTCAAAAGTCGGCAATGGATTTTAAATTTTTTGAGGGTTTTTGAACATTTTTTTTTTCGAAATACCTATTCATCATCAAACTTGAAAATCAAACTAACTTCATTTCCACATTCCACTCTCCTTTTTGCACACGGTATTTTATAAACACCTTTTAAAAACTTGTTTATTTTTTTATTATTTTTTCCATTAACATCGCGGCGTTTGAAAGTGAAGCTTTGCAATTAAAAATGGAAAAAAGGTCTAAAATAAAAACGAAAAAAGTTTTTAAAAGTTGTTTTTGCTATAATTATCTTCGAGAATACACCTTCTAGAGCCAGCCCTGCCATTCAGGAGTGCAAAAAGCGGGCAAGAGAGAAAGAAAAATCGCTCACTCACCTTTCTTTCGGTAATTGTCTCGAAAATTGCCTCCTCTCTGATTTCGACCAAATTTGGTATATGGGGGTTTTTTGGGGCGCTGATTACGAATCTGAAAACAATTTTTTTTGGCAACGTTTCGTTTTCGGGATATTCACCATCAAAGTTAAAAATCAAACCAACCCTAATTATATTCCCCTTCTTTTTGCACAGAATTTGATTTTTAATAAATTGGCACATAATATTTCAAACACCTTTTTTAAAAAATTGTCTTTATATTTATTTTACACCTTTTTCTATTTAATTGCAAACCCCACTTTCAAACGTTGCAACGTGGCCGCAACCATGTATACACTAGGGTTTATAAAAAATTGGTTGCTGCCTTTGAACTTAAATTCAGATTTAATGGAAAAAAAAGGGGTAAAATAAATAAAAAACAAGGTTTTAAAAAGGGTTTATAAAATATTGTGCCACTTTTATGTAAAAACCAAAAATTTTACAAAAGAAAATAAGTAAAAAGGTTAATTTATTTTCAACTTTGATGATGAATATCTTGAAAAAAACTTCAGCGCCTCAAAAACCCCTATACCAAATTGGTCGAAATCGAAGAAGCAATTCAAAAATACCTTCCCTTTAAACCAGGATGAGTCGAAACAGCATGTAAGAGGGGGATTCCTACAGATACATGCTCGAAGGCTACAACCTTTCTCGAAAGTGATTGTGGATTTAAATGTCCTAAATAAGTTAAAAACGTCTCAGACCAACCCTGTTCCAAATTAGTGCCGATTGGTGCCTTTCGGTCTCCGAATATTTCCGAACTAGCTATGTATTAGTTTGACGGGATAAGAAATGTGCCGAAACAAATTCAGTGTTTGTAACGTTTTTTCCGTTTTAAATGTTTTTAGTTTACAAGTGGAGCCGATATCAGA
>JAHBCN010010420.1:0-32029 GCA_019359885.1 Listronotus oregonensis | reverse complement strand
AGGAAAAAAACATCAACAAAGTGGGAAAAGATTTCCATAAATGGGGCTCCCAAAAAGGGCACGATAACCGAAAAAGACACTACAAAGATAGGTCATTCAAGGGGGCCCCCGGCAAATGTGCAATAGGGGGGAAGAAAACCCACCACCCCCCAAAAATTGAATTGTTGAACCAAAAAAGACATGCGTTTTTGGGGGAAAACAAAAAAGATCCACAGGTATATCAACCAAACCCAGCTTTAAACCCATACTTGTCGAAAGAACAAGACTAGTAAGGTTGGGCGAAAAAATGGGGATAAAAAAACCCAGATGCACGGGGCCCCAAAATCTAAAAACCCCAACAAAAATAAGTTTTAAAGTAAAATTTTTAGAAAACGCCCTATATAAAGATTTTTTTTATAATCTTTAATTATATTAAACGGGTACATTTTCTTTTGAGAAAATAAGAATTTTATTCTAAACCAATTTTTTAAAGGTTAATTTAAATTGTTTTTTTACGTGATGCAGAAAGTAACATCCCCCTTCGCTTAAACTTGCTGTATTTTATTCAAATAGCAGACTATTTAAACTGATTCCAGAGCAAACGGGGAAAATCAATTTGACTGGGGATTTATTATTTTTAACATATGTTTGAAAGTTTGTGAAACCCGAAAGGGGTTACAGTTTCCCCAATTGTTTTATTTAAATTTTTATTAGTTTTATTTTAGATTTTCCCAAATTTAAAGGCTATAGGGGGAAACAAATTTTTTAAAAATTTGCAATTTCTTCATATTTTTCTACAATTTAATAAAATTTTAATTTTAATATTAATTTCATTATACCCAATTAAGAACAAAATATATAAAAAATCGATTTTAAAAAATTAAAACTTTTACCCTAATATGAACGTGATTTTCAGATAAAAAGGGTATATTAAATTATTTCATTTTATAAATGTGGATTAACTTAGTTGCATTAAATTGGGGATAGATGTTTATATTTTCCAAGGTTCTCTTATAATAGTATTTAAAATCATCTGCTACCCTGGGAAAGGGTTAAAATCTGCCACCTTCAACGTTCAACTGTATCTTTTTCTGGGGTTGGAAATTTGCAATTTTAGAAATGGTGTGTTCTGGCTTTATTTAATTAAAAACTTTTTTGTACAGTACATTATATTTGTAAATTGTGCCGTTTCTGAGTAAAAAAATAAATACGTGTCTGCAATACGAAGTCAGCAATACACATAAGGAATTGAGAACAATGCAAAGAAAAAACCATTGAGGGTTATATATTTTAACTCTTTTCCAGAGTAGAGGATAAATACAAATACTGCAGCAATAAAGCCTTGGAAAACATATATTCCAAATGTCATGCCCCTATGTTTATTTACATTTATAAAATAAAATAATTAATTTTTTGTCCTAAAAATTTTTCACGTTGTGGTTCAAGAGTTCAGGACATAATTCTGTTTACAGAAACTTTTTTCGAATCTTTATCCAAAGAGTTCGTCCGTGAATTTGGCAATATAAAGAAACAAAACACTATATATATATATATATATATATATATATATATATATAATATATATATATATATATATATATATATATATATATATATATATATATATATATATATATATATATATATATATATATATATATATATATATATATATATATATATATATATATATATATATATATATATATATAGTGTTTTGTTTCTTTAATATTGCCAAAAATAAACACCCGAATTAATTTTTTATTTCTGAATCGAAAACCAAGAACACTTTTTTTGCAAATTTTCCTTCGTTTCCAAGATATTTGAATATAAAGTTTTGCCAAAGAAAAACATTTAAATCATATTGTGGGTGTCGCTAATCTTAGTTGGCGCTTTCAAACTATTACATTATATGTACTTAGGTTTGGAAATCGCCGCTGATACTCGCGACAAGCAGCTAGAGCGTTTCCATCGCAAAACCAATACACATAAACAATATCACCGTAGTCTTCGTAGGAAACTTCATTTTCTTGTGATTTTTTCAATAACAGATTGTCAAGTGTCTAACTTTTGACAAAGGTCAAACTTGATTTCATGTGACCTAATAGTTTGAAAGCGCCAACTAACTTTATAGTGAAATATTTTGGAAACGAATTAAAATTAAAAAAAGTATTCTTGGTTTTTTTATTCAAAATTAAAAATGAATTTGGGTTTTCATTTTTCGCCTCTACCTACCAATCACCCTGTATATTATTTTTAATTTTATCGAAAAAAGCTACTCTTGATAAAAATTTTGCTACTGTTTAGAGTAAGATTGGAATAAAAACATTTACCATATTTTATACGCGGTGTTCAGAAAATTGAAAAAACTTTAAATGGTTTAAGATTAAAGTGCATTTATTTGAGAAGATATGGAAATAAGTTACTAGGAAAAGTTGTTTAAAAGTTAAAGGTCGTCTCTAATACCAATTAAAAAAAAATCGGCCTACTTTTATTAATTTGTGATTAAAATTATTTTAATATTATTTAATTAATTCCAAAATAAAAATTCAATTTTGTACTAGTAAGCGTTAATACTGACAAGCTTTATTGACACTTCGCTTTTATAATTCATTAGCCGTAGTATTTTCAGCTTAAAATGCTTACTTTACAAAAAAATTAATATAATTTATAGTAAAAATAAAAATTAATATTAAAATAAATATAACTATAAATTAATAAAAGTGGACCGATTTAAAAAAAAAATGGTATTAAAGACTACCTTTTACTTTTGAACAACTTTTCCTAGTAACTTGTTTCCATCTCTTCTCAAATAAATTCACTTTACTCTTGTACCATTAAAAGTTTTTTTCAATTTTCTGAACACCGCGTATAAAATATGTTAATGTTTCTATCCCAATCTTACTCTAAGGAGTTGCAAAATTTTTTTTTAAGAGTATAAAATTAAAAAAGTTTTCTCTATTCAATACCTTTTTCCCGGGACATATGTATATATATATATATATATATATATATATATATATATATATATATATATATATATATATATATATATATATATATATATTTATTTTAAATTAAAAAAAGTCAAACCTGGTTTACTAATCCATGTTTAAATTGCCCAAAAATATATTGGAAACAACACAATATCTTGATAGCAGACTTAATATATACAACAAATATACGAAAAAAGCTTCTACAGCTCTACACAAACATGAAGCAAATTTGAAACATGAATTGATTTTAAAACACTGTACTCTACCCAAGAAAATCATCACCAGAAACTTTTAATTAAGGAAATGATTCATATAAAAAAGAACCACAGGCTCTCAATGACAAACAAGATATCAGCAACCTCAGCCACATATATCATAATCTAATATGTTAACCATCCTAACCCCAATTTTTTAAACCAACCTGTATATAAATTTTGTAAATTACTTTTATAAATTAAATCTAAATAAAAAAATAACAAATAAAATCAACATTACTTTTCTTATAAATCTAAAATTTCTAATAACAAAAAATAAAATATAAACATTTTTTAACATATTCTAAGTTATTTGTACCAATATAATTTAAATAGTCCGATTACCAAGATGTTTCTTCGAGGTGCGTATTTTTAAAGATTAAAAATTATTAAAACAATGTTTTTAATTAAAATTTAAATCATCGTAGTGCCATTGTAAGTCGTGTATGTTTTTGTTGTTTGTTTTTCTTTTATGTATTTGTAAAATCTATGGTTAACTTTGTTCTGTTTTTAGGTTGATAACCAAAAATAATTTTTTTTTGAAAAAGCCCAATATAATGGGCGAAACGTCAAAGTAATGTGTTTCCTTAAATAACAAATGACAAAACCTATACCCAAGAAAAAGAAACTTATTATATATATATATATATATATATATATATATATATATATATATATATATATATATATATATATATATATATATATATATATATATATATTTTATATATATATATATATATATATATATATATATATATATATATATATATATATATATATATATATATATATATATATATATATATATATATATATATATAGATTAACAACGCCACTGATTTTTACTAATATAAATTATAAAAAAACGCCTTGTGCATATACGAGACATTTTGGAAGCAATAACAGTGTTATTTATCTAATGTTTATGAAAGAAATATGTTTTGAATTGCTTGATTGTTAAACACCTATCTGTTATAGTAAGCCTAAAATATAGGTGGAAATCGGAAACTAATCGTGTAGAAAAAGTCAATTTTCTCTATTTCGCCCATCTAAGTAAAAGGATTTTCAAGTAAAATATTACTGCAATAAATAGAGCAAGCACTTCTAATAAATTTGAGGAAATGACTTTATCCGTAGTAATTTTAAGATTTGCTGTCCCATTTCCTTGCGGTTTATTTACTACGAAACCCTAAATATTACATTTAAGTTTCTGTTTAAGTTTTTGTCTCTTAGGATAAATTATATTGTTTATAATCTTAAGACCTTAATACATATGGATCTAATTCTATATAATAATCTAATATTTTACTATTAGAGGCGAGGAAAACATAGCATAAGATAAGTTAAAATTATTTATAGTTTTTTTGGACTATAAGGTATGGTTGAGTCCTATGAGTATTTGGCTTAATATTGTTACCGTAACGTTAAAATGTTTTTTTTTTAACTTCAAAACGTTGTATAAATTTCTTTGTTGTCAATTGATATTGTGCCTTTATTCGTGCACATACCTTACTTTGGGACCAAGACCAAAGAGGTCCCTTTCTACAAGCTCAGCGAATAGTATCAATATTTTGTTAAAAATGATTACGCCACAAACAAATAGAACATTCTGGTATTATTTTGTTTTTTTCTGACCATATAAAGCTGTTTTTACTTGAATATATTTAAAAAAAAAATGTCTAAAACTCAATAAAATCCAAAAGCCGAAAATGGCGATAACTTTACCATAATTGTATTTTTTTAAACGTTTAATTTAATTATAAATTGTTGATTGCAAAAGTAATGGCCAAGCTAAAATTGCTAAAAAATCAAAATACACTAAAAAGTTTCTTAAATCATAATTTAAAAAAAGGATTTGGTAATAACTCAAGTAGTGATTTCATTGTCAACCAGCCAGTCATGATAAAAGTTGCAAGAAAGATAATTTTTATGTTTTTTTGTCTTATAATTATTATTTTATATTTTAAGCATAGCCTGTTCATATTAAATTATCAAAAATGATTTTATTTTTTACAGTTTAGTGCTAACATGGTGGTATTCCTATGTGTTAACGTCGTGGGCATTTTCATGCACAATTTAATGGAGCACGCTAAAGAAAAGCATTTTTGGACACCAGGGAACTGTATTGCTGCTCGATTGGGGATGGAGGATGAAAATGAAAAACTTGTAAGATATTTTTGTATTAATTTAAAAAAATTCCATTATTTAATTTCAAGTGAAAGTGGTTTTTAGGTGTTTTTTAAGTTAGGTTTAGGTTTTACCACGTCTCTATCTCTAATAATAACCGAAATACCTTACAATTAAAACGCAATAGGGACATCCTATACAAGGTTGTCTATCTTAGTATTTTATAAAGAGTTACAGTTTCCTAATTTTTTTATTTTTTTTTCCTTAATGTCACAAAATACTTAATACGCAATTTTGTAGAGCTTCAAAACCTTCGTCAAATACTTTTGCACTTATTTTGATAGATTTTTTTAAAAAAAACACAAAAAGGTTATAAGCAATTTTAAACGCCTTTTCCTCAATGCCTAGTTTTTTTTTTGAATTGACCAAGGACGTAGCTAGATTTAAAAAAATATATTTTAAAAGTAAAACATAGGACCTACACCAAGTATATTCCAGATGCTATTTGCCTCAAGAGAAACAGTTTTATTTTCATTTTGAATCAGCGTAAAAGTTGGTTTTTTTTCGAAAACTCTGGTTAAAAAAGTGACAAGTAATCCTAAATATAGAAAATATGTTAATTAAAATTTCTGTATATCTCATCAAAAAGAACTTTGGCAAAAACATAATATCGGTTTAGAATCATAGTCCAGTAAATGAAGGGACAAAAGCTGAAAAAAATCTGTACAATTTTTCCTTGTGGCGCAATTCTTGCGATGCTTTCGAGCGAAAGAGTTTATCAACAATCAGTGGGAGAGGGCTGAAATGGCCCTCAAGGCCCAAAAATGGGTTTCTGCTAATTTCTGCCATAATATGCAGAATGAAAATTTTTGTTTTAACAAAAAATAAAGATCGTCTTGTAATATACAAAAATGGTCCTTATAATTTTTTCGAAAATCGATAGTTTCGAGATAACGGGACCCAAAGGCCTTATTTAGCTGCCGCTCTCCGCTAGAATGCCGATGACCATAGATTCACTTATAAGGGCAAAGGAATTGTTCCATTACTGGGCAAAACATACTTTTTAATCATTCAAAGTTTATCGAATGGGAAAACCCGTACATCATTGCATATGAGTTTCCATTTTAATTTTTCTAGAATATAAAAAAGCGGTTAAAGTTTTTTTCACAATAGGCTTCTGAAAGTATCTTAAAAATGGTTTATTAACATTTCCTTTTTATAATAAAAACTTAGCAAGAGGCATAGAAAATTTCCTACACCATCTTTCTTCCGTTTTGATAAAAAATTGTTTTGCCCATCTGCATTTTTTAGCCGGGGGTTTTGATTGATTATGATAAAATAAATACACAAGTTGAGGTTTTGTCCGCTCTCGACACTGCAGCCTACAGGGCTTGTTGTATTCGTGATTGTTTCAGTTAAAAGGTTTGACACCCAGACAGGTGTAGTAGCCCTTTTCTGTTCTTTTCTGGTCTCCAGCCTGCTGGTGGTAGTGTCCACCATGAGGTTTTGATTTGTCCTCAGTATGTATGTGCAGGGCACTCATATATGATGGGGGGCTGTCTCTTTCTTCGTTACATAGTCTGCAAATGGGTTCTTTCTATAGATGCCCATAGGGATATGTTTTCCTAGGGTGCAGTGTCCGGTTATTAATCCTGTCACTATTTAATCTGATTCCTATTTAGTTTTAGTAATTCACTTGTCAATGTTTTCGATGGTGAGTCCAAACATTGATTTACTCGTGATTTTGTCTTGGAATGTGGTTCCAATATGACTGATGTTATGTTTGAACTACTAAAATATGTTGCCACGAACCGAGGCTTTTGGTATTCAAAACAGGTTCAGGACCCAAAACATTGCTGCGGAGCCTCGCCTGGCAAGGAGTTTGATCACGTTCTGTATTCCCTCTGTGTCCTGGCACCCGGAAAGTGTAACTTCTTTGTTGCGGTTAGCCGGGGTTTAGGAGGCATTCAGACAGTTCCAAACCAACCCTTGAGTGGACTTGTTGGGATGCCAAAGTTTTTATGGGCTTGACATCAGAGAAGATAGTAATGCCCTGCCCTTATATCTCCTCCTCAAGTTCTCTCGCAGACAAAGTTCAATGGCATATATTTCCGCCTGAAAAATAGTGGATATTTCCCAGGAAAGCATAAGCATTAAACCTGGGGGTCATACCATATGTGCGCCGGTTCCATTGTCAGTCGGTGGTTACATTTATCCAGGGGGAAATGTTAGGGATCTTCGACCGCCGTTTTTGCAAAAAATATTATGTTATGAAAAATGGTAGGGACCATTTTGTAGATTTCAAATGACTTCATTTTTGTCTAAAAAAAAATTCTAAATTTGCATATTTTGGCAGATATTTGCGAGAAACTCATTTTTATTGCTTGTATTTTCAACGGTTTCTGGTCTTTTAACTTTTCTGCTCGAAGCATTCGCGAACCCCCTGAAATTGCTTTACAAAATGGAACTGTACAGATTTATTTACGTGGATACTTTCAGGACTCCAGTTACTGGCCTATTAAAAAGTGATAATGTAAAAAGGATTTAAAGATTTATTTTCATTTTATTATTAAATGAAAATATATTTGTCGAATCTTAAAGAAAGTTTCTTAAATGAAAAAGGGAGAGGAAAAACTGTTTGAAAAACCCTTTTAATATATTTATTTGAAGCACTTTTTAATGCGGGGATAAAGATGCCAAATATCGGCTCTTTCATAATATTTTTATCCGCCTTAACGCCTTTTCGACTTCAGATCTTATCAATAAGATGAATAGGATCTTATTTGGGTTTGAGCAAAATGATCGAAATTATAGGTACACGGGGTATATCTAGATAGGAGTGAGAAAAAATTCGTCAAGGGTGTAATTTTATCAGAATTTTATTTTGAATATTTTAAATCAGAGAAGGTTTCATAAGAAAAAATATTTACTACATTAAGTAAAATGAGACTTGGAAGGTTGTCTGTGCTATTATGTTATGAACTAGAAAAAAGTTATTGTTGGTATTTAAATAAATAAGCCAAAATAGGCTACTGCAATTATGTAATATTAAAGATTTGCACTGTCCACAGAGATTTTTTGGGACCTAGAATTTACCATGAAACCAACAGGACTATCTTTTAAAAAGTGGTGAATGAAACATAAAAAAATCTTAATCTGTACAAAAATTCGATTTTCTCTGTTTTTATACAGGATGTCCAGTAATTTTTTCTTTTTCGCTATACTGTTAATAGGACTTCTGTAAAAAAAACGAAAAACGAACAAAACTGTTTTTTTTAAACAATTAGGCTGGTTTGCCTAATAGGTGGGCTCGGGGATACAAACAGCAAAAAAAATATTTCATCATACAAAACATAGGTAATGTTCTATTTTTTGTATTTTGGGCAAAAATATTATAATTAAGTTTGTAATATGGGCACGGTGAGCTAAAATATATATATATATATATATATATATATATATATATATATATATATATATATATATATATATATATATATATATATATATATATATATATATATATATATATATATATATAAAAACTTTATTACTTTTTTTTGGGGTTTTTCGATTTTTTAAAAAAAATCAATGTTTAATTGAGTTTTTTTATTTAGTTAAACCATCATCAGAATATCTAAAAATATTTTTCTATTATTGTATTTAATTAATATGATGAATTTTGAGAAAGTATGATTGTATATAATTTGTAAAGTAAACACTTACCAACTATATTTTAAAATTACAAGCACTAGATAACATTCTAATTACATTTTTGTTCGGTGGTTGATATAATACTGAAATTTTTATCTTTTAAAAACTATGAACCAAACATTTGCATTATTTGGGGTTAATTTATACAGAATTGTTTTATTGGGGTGAAAAAATCGGGGTTTTTTCCTCTTATTATTTCTATTGCAAATAAAATAGTTGTAATGGAGCTTAACCTCCGTGTCTGTTCGAAATTTACGGTATTGTGTGTTTTTAATGTAGAATCATTTCTTTAATGTTCCTTTATTACTTTCAAATTCCAAAATATTAACATTGTCAAAGTAAAAATTATGCAAGTTATCAAGTGCATGATTTAAAGGGCTGTGGGTTACCGTTAGGATATCTTATGCCTTTTTGATGTTCTTTTAACTCTGTTTTTAATTGTCTTGTTTGACCAATATATGTTTTTGTGAAACACGGCAGTCGATTTTGTTTATTAATATTATCTGTATAAATTAACCAGGTAATGCAAATGTTTGCTCCAAAAGTTTTTAAAAAGATAAAATTTCAGTATTATATCAACCACCGAACAAAAATGTATTAGAATGTTATCTATGCTTGTAATTTTTACAATATATGGTAAGTGTTTACTTTAAAATTATATACAATCATATTTTTCTCAAAATTCATCGTTAATTAAAAACAATAATAGAAAAATATTTTTAGATATTCTGATGATGGTTTAACTAAATAAACCGAAACGTCAATTAAACATTGATTTTTATTTAAAAAATGACCGAAACCACAAAAACAAGTAATAAAGTTTACTTGCAAACGGTCAAAAAAAAAAAAAAAAAAAAAAAATATATATATATATATATATATATATATATATATATATATATATATATATATATATATATATATATATATATATGTATATATATATATATATATATATATATATATATATATATATATATATATATATATATATATATATATATAAAAAAACAGGGTGATTCTACATGAAAAAATTGGTAGAGCCTCATATGTTTTTTTCAAAATGTCATTTGTTTTCGAGTTACAATTACCTGGTATCTGGTGAAAGAACATCTTTTTTAAAGGCCTTGCATCAGTATTTGAGAATACAACACAACTAAAAAGTAGAATGGCTGTCAAAACTAAAAAATTATGACAAAAAAACCATTTTCAATGTAGGTAAAGTGCCCTCTAGCTGCGCAATCGATTCAGTCTACGTTTTAAACATTAGTGAAATCGGTTTTTCCGTAAGCAAATAATTTTAAATACAAAAAATAAAAAATTGTATTTCGTCGGCTTGTAACTCGAAAACGAATGACATTTTGAAAAAAATATATATATGAGGCTCTACTATTATTTTGTCATGTAAAATCACCCTCTTAATTTTCGTGATCGATTTTTGAATTACCCTGCATAAACCTGGTCAGCACTGTAAATGACTGTTGGCTAACATTACAAATGTCAGAATAACTTCTGGTTAAATCTCCTAAGTGAGAATCAGCAAAATTTTAGGAATGTAATTTTGAGGTTATGTCAGTGGGTAGTCATAACTCAAAAACCAGCGATCTTCGACAAAAATCGACAATTGGTCCGATAAGTAAAAAACCACCAGACAAACTTACGAGTCTAGGGCTTTTCCAATATACTTAACACTAACACATACTTTACTTACTTGAAGGCTATATAGCCATTATCTCCATTTACAATCACAGAAGACTACACAGACATTAAAGTCAGTTCTGCAGACACTCCCTAATTACTTAGTCTATTAAAAAGAACATTTTTCTTTTTAAAACTCGGAAATTATTAAAAAACTTCAGAAAAAAACAGGGACAAAGGGTACACGGCAAGAAACAAGTAAGTTTTTTTTCTTGTTACGTCAAATTCAAAAAATGTTTGGCCAAGCCCAAAACCTTTAAGTCGTTCGGCTAAGCGGGAAATTTGAATTCGACACCTTTTACTGCGTGCATTTATCCATTCTTTCTTTTTTTCTAATATCCAACTAGCAGTTAGAAATGTATAAAATTTTCAGTTACTATTTCTGCCAGTAGGCTTACATTTAACTACACAACAACTATTGTGTACCATTTTTAATATTTTTACCTAATTGTTGATTTTTAAATCAAACATGATTTAACGAAAATTTGATCACATCAGGCGCTGCAATCGATTCAGCTGTCCCCACCATATTCTCCGCTCCCTGCCAATGAACAAATACACACCAACTCTATTTTTTGAAATGAAATTCCATTCTTCTGTTTTTGTCAGCAATAAAAGTTTTAATCATGTTTCATTAAATTTTTAAATGTCACCAATCGTAGCTTTTTCATTAGAGATCATTCCATCATCTTTCTTTGCTCATCGTATTTTTCAAAAAACTTTTAATTAATTTTAAAGTTAAAAAAAATCTTTCAGTTTTCAATGTAGTTATCGGAATGGTAACCTATATTTTAAAAACCGAAACAATTTTTTTAAATGCATCAAACCTTATCGGTGCAGTTTTCGCAGAACGAAGTCTAAAAAATCTCTAAAATTGACCATTTTTTTAAATTTATAATTTGGACACTTTTATGTTGAAAAGGTGATGTTTCGGAGCATGATTGCTTCTAATATGTTGTATAAACTGGTCAAAGCTTGGTTAAAATCGCAGTTATTTTGCAGCGATATTATGGACGTCTCAGTGTATTAAACGTAATTGAATTTAGTATAGTAGTATTAGTAAAGATGAAGCTTCAAATTTTATTTTACAATTTGTATATCGTAGATTTCCATATAAATATTAGTCCAGTCATTATAATTTTTTTTGTATATAATGTTAACAGATATCTGAGGTTTTATACATATAACAAATGGCTATATCATGAAACTTATAAAGCCCTTTGTAGGGAATTCAAAACCTACAAAAGGGTTTTTTGAGAAACCCTGACCCGAAAATTTTTTCACCGAGAGCCGGAAAAACGCTGAAAACATTTATTGAGATAGTCAATAACATAAAATTTTGAGCTGCCGAGATGAAAATTGTCGCATTAATAGTTTTTATTCAATTGCACTAAAAAACAAATTAGGCCCTTATCTTGCAAGTGCTGTGAATATTAGGCAAATGGTCCGATTTGATTTTTTTAAGTTTTTTTAAAGTTTAGATTAAAAGTTACAATTGAATTTACATCTTGATGGGTTAGCGCGTCGAGCAAAATTCCGACCGAGCCCAATTTCGCTTCTCCTTCGCTGCTGGGTGCCCTCTCCACGGTCGACTCGGTACGTCTGATCGCGAATTTTCCCTCGACGCGCTAGGTTCACAAGCCTTTTTAACAATGTTCTCTTAACTTATATGAAAATGTGAGATATACAATCTCTAATATTCACGGCACTTGAATAAAATCTATAAATGCGATATTTTTTATCTTTTGGCAGCTCAAAGTATATGTTATTGACGTATTTTCAAAATCACCCCCTTAATTTTGGGTTAAGGGAAATACGAATTTTTGAAAAAAGGTCTTTTTTAAAATGGTCGGATCGGGATTTTTTAAAAACCGTTTTGTAGGTTTTTAAATTCTTTACAAATGGTCTTTTATGAGTAAAGTGATATAGCCAGTACTTTTTGTTATATAAAAAAATGAAAAAATGGCATTTTTAAAATTATTGTTTAAAAAATTTACTTGAAAAAAAAGGTTAGATTTTTGATTTTAGTAATTTACAGGTTATTTCGGAAGTCATGACGCAGTGAAATATCTATTAAAATTAATTACAAAAATGACCTTTTTCTTGCTATAATAATTGGACTATATGGTAAAAAGTGCAAAGGGCCGAAACTTTTCCTTTTAAGGGATCTGGCTCTTGAGCTTTGGTGGGGCCCCATCCAGAAGAAATGTAATGCGTTGCTTAATATTCTTTTCTGTATATACAATTATTTATATCAAAATAACGTGAACTTACTATTTATATCAACATGAAGTTTCAATATAAATAAATAAAAGATGGTATTAGTACCCACAATAGTTGTAAACCTTACTTAAGTTTACAAAAGTTTGAAATATTTACCTGTCCACTTTTCCTTTTATTCATTCCCTTTATCATCCAGAATTGCTTTATGAAAAGAGACCGATATTTTTCAGGAACGGCTGCTATTGTCGGTGCTTCCCCAACATGTCGCGATGGAAATGAAAAACGATATCATATCTCCCGTCGAGGGCCAGTTTCATAAAATCTATATTCAGAAACACGAGAACGTCAGGTAAGTTAAAAATAATTAAATTTATCATTGTTGTACAATTAAAGTTAAGTTAGAAGTTTGCGTTTTATCAAGTTTCATTTTACTTTTATCAAGTTTACCCTTCTTAATGAAATTAGATGTCAGAATCCATTATAATCATAAAAGTCTTAGCTTTTTTAAATAGAACTATGTAGAATTATATATTTCTGTTATTAATTTGTACAGAATGTGCCAATTTTGTTGTAATTGCTGCGTGTTCTACATTTTGAATAAACAAAATATGTTACACAAATATTTTGTCGTGTGGGTAGATGTTTATTAATTACAACTCTATTTTTAAACTTAAATTTACCTTTTTTTTCAAATTTTTAGTAGTTTTTTTCAAATCTTTTATTTATTATCTATCGGTTTTAATTGTATGATAATATGGCAGTAAATGAAAGTTTTACCAATAGCGAAAAATATTATATGCTCGAATGTGTGATATGATGTAAAAAACATAGTGATTATGTTGATTTTATGTCTTGTTATTTATTATGTTATATTATTTCATTATGGATATATATATTTATATATATATATATATAAAATATATATATATATATATATATATAATATATATATATATTTATATATATATATATATATATATATATATATATATATATATATATATATATATATATATATATATATATATATATATATATATATATATATATATATATATATATATATATATATATATATATATATATATATATATACAGGTTTCCACAGATTCGAGTGCATGCTGGGGGTCTCGAAACCGTAAGAGATACGAAATCGATTAAATTAGGAAAGTTTCGCATTTGTCTAATAACATGCCGAAGGAAAAAATTTAAAAAAACGAGTATTTGGGGATATCCGAAAAAACCGAAATTTGCCGATTTCGTTTAATTTTGTTTCTGACGTTATTTAAAGAGATATGAAAAAACAAAAGACACTTTCAAGCTCTACAAAACAGCGTTGGGGATTTTCCATTCGACGTTTCGTTTTCGTTAAACCCATCAACTTTATTTTAAATGCGGCTCTCAATTGTTTAGCATTTTTTGAAGGAATAATCCCAATTACAATTATGTATAACACTTAATATTTTTCTGTTAAATAAACATATTTGCCGTAAAAGACAGTGAAAGACAAGGAACGCACATCATTTTTATAGGGTTTTCCCTTCATTTTTGTTAATAAATATTAGGAGTTACCAATTTTTAATTGGGGGAATATGAGGTTTTAAAAATTAAATAGAAAACCCAGGTCCGTATTTAAAAATAAAGTTAATGGTGGTCTAACAAAAAACAAAACGTCGTACGGAAAATCTCTCTACGCTGTTTTGTACAGTTTAAAGGGTGGCCATGAAAAGTGTCTTTTTTTTTTCCATATCTCTTTAAATAACGTCAAAAAAAAATTAAAATGAAATCATCAAATTTATTTTTTTTTCCGGATATCCCCGAAGTTCTCAATTTACAACTTTCAATCCCCCGTTGTTGGGGCCCTAAATCGCAACTTAATACCAGTTCCAGTTTTTTAATTTTTTAGGAATGACAAATTTTATGCTTGTTGCAAGAATATTAAACACAACTTTAAAATTTTGCAAAAATTCTCCTTAACATTAGTAATGATAATATTCTTGATAAAAAACGCCCATCGGAAAAAAAATAATATACAAATAATATTGTCACCAAACTGTCATAATGTTTACTTTTAACCCTCATTTGCTTTTTTTTATGGGTATCCGCGATAATTTTAGTAGGTTTTTTAATGATGTCTATTAATTTTGAGAGTTTTTAAAACATTTAAAACAAAATTTTGCACTTAATAACGTTTTGATATGCATATTATCATAACTAATGTTTTCTTTATTAAAAAAATTTTTGTAAAATTTTAAAGTTGCGTTTAAAAAGTTGCAAACATGAAGTTTGGGGTTTCCCCTTTAAAAATTAAAAACCTTGTTAATGTTACAAATATGCTGAATTTAAACAAAGTTATGCGAAATTGATTTAATTTTAAATAATTTATTAGAGTGTTTAGGGTGAATAGTAAAAAAAATTAGGAGAAATCGTAGTTAAAAAAAAATTTTTTTGGGAGGCCATGTTTTGGTATTTAGGCTAACTTTTTACCAACTTTTTTTTAAAACATTTTGCCAATTGTTTTAAAATAAGGGTTCTTTACCCTTGTACAATTTTTATATTTTTTGAACTACTCTGTATGCTGTTTGAGTTGTAACCATTCTAAGTTCACCTAATATGATTATATCGAACATGCACCAACTTCTGGCAATATTTTTATTTTGATTGTGCAATTAAAAAAAAAATCCCAGGGT
Source organism: Listronotus oregonensis (assembly GCA_019359885.1). Classification (NCBI taxonomy): domain Eukaryota; kingdom Metazoa; phylum Arthropoda; class Insecta; order Coleoptera; family Curculionidae; genus Listronotus; species Listronotus oregonensis. The sequence goes on along the minus strand of JAHBCN010010420.1, from coordinate 16,345 downwards.
CTTTGAAAAAAGCAAGTTTATAACTTTTGGACCAATTAATAATTATAACAAGCCTTCAAAGGAAATTTAAAATTTAATGTTTTAAAAGTAAAGGGATCTTTTCTACAACCTTCTGTAGACAAACCAAAGTGCTAAAAACAAAAGTTGAAAAATGTAGATACCTAAATATTTTTAAAAATACTACAACTGAAATATTTTATGTACGGGGCCCCCTTATAAAATAAATATATATATATATATATATATATATATATATATATATATATATATATATATATATATATATATATATATATATATATATATATATATATATATATATATATATATATTTTTTTCAGATAGCTTCGGTATATAATCCACAAATAATAAGTTTATATTTGGACAACATAGTATGCATAGTATCATAAGGTGGTTCGCAAGGTCAGCAGACTTTAAGCAACTAAGTTTAAAGTTTCGGAGTTATAATCGTATCCGTTGTTGCGAAGAAGTCCACTTTACTTAGGAGCAACTGAGAACTGCCAAAAGATTAATTTAACCTTGTGGGCTTGATGCTTTAAATTTACCATATTAGGTATAAACATATTTCATTTATAGCAACTTATGGCTTGGTTTTTTTTTTTTTGAATCTGTATGCTGTGTATGTAGGCCAAATCAGAGCTTACTTGAAAAACTGTTTCCACGTCCTCTTTTATAGGACTTCTTACTACTTCGTCTGTTTATCCCTAGAGTCTAAAGTATCTAAATTGGCATTGGCTGCATGCACAGGTCTTTCCTTTTTCTCTGGACCACTAAACCTATAAGCCCCGTTTTAATAACCTGCCTCTTACTTTATTTGATGCATCGACAATATCTTAATACATAAGCTTTTAGCTTTTAGACACTACTTTAAGATGATGAGAAAATTATAATATATAAAAATAAAAAATGCGTATCATAAATTTATAAATTAAACCAATATTCATGCGAATAAGTTGTATTCCTTTAAATTTAGTCAAGGTCCGTTTAAGTTTGTATTTTGGTTAAGGCATTTAAATTTAAAATATGTCTGTAATCATGTAAAGTTGATATTTAAAAAAAGATACATAATAAGGTACAGTTCTAGATAAAAATTCGTAACTTAAGTTATTTTACATATTTAATAATGCATACATTATTTTTTAAATAATTTATTTTTAATTTTTCACTTAATAATTTTCACTTTACGATTTTATGTTGTTTAATAAATGTATTAAAAGTCGAGAATATTTTGTGTTTCAAGTATCAGTTTCAGTAACTTTTCTTGGCTGTTGCTTTTGAATGGATTTTAAAAGTGCACTCAGGCAAACGTAAGAACGCTTTTATATTTTAGATAATAAAAATAGCAATTTTACTTTTGTACAGAGATGGTTTTAAAAATCAACATTGTCAGGTAAAACAAAGTCGTAAGACTTACCTTACATAAATTGGATTTATTTGTGAAATATATAAAAAATATGTGCATTTGTGAAACAAAATTTATGTTATTATGTTAATAAGCATGGACTTTTTTAATAAACGCACTGAAACTGACGATTTTTCAAAACCATAAACCTTTTCCTAAAATAATCAGAACAAAAATTCTTCTACGGAAGCAATTGCTAAAAAACAATAGTTGGCGAGGAAAAAGACAAAAGTTAGAGGATGCCAAATCGGGGACACAAGCGGGGTGTTTTAACTGTTTATTGTTTAGATCTCTCTAGTTTTGCTTATGAAATAAACTTTTATGCGCAGTTGCATTATTTTGATAAAAATCACGTTTTTTTCTATTAACCAGGTCTTTTTTCGTTATTTTTTTTTATAACCGTTTCTTTGAAAGTATAATACAATGTTATGGTTTTAATAACACTAAAATCTTGAACTTCCATTGTCTTTATTTGTTAATTAATAAACAACGTTTCGGTTAGTGATGTATCTCCAACTGTTTTCAAGTAATAACTAAAACCTCTTTTTAAAAGCTACGAAGTATATACTATCCGTTGTTCACCGAAATTTGACCGATTTTTCACGGTTCAGCAACGGCTGCCAGATATTCGGAATGTCGACACTAGGTGTGCTAAATACACTTTGGTTGTTTGCAGGTATTTTAGCTTCTTTGATTTTTTTTCAGTGTGGGGTTTTTTGTATATAATTTTTGCTTCCGGCCATTGTATGCGGTGTTGTTTGATAAGCGTATCAATCTTGCTTGACGTGCCACTCGTTCCGTTTTTTGTGTTCTTTAACTCTACTTTCGAGTAGTCTTTTGTTTCCCCAATGTATACCTCACCACATTCACAAAAAATTTGGTAGATACAGTCATTTTTTGAAACATTGTTGACTAGTCTCGTCTTAGAAAGAATACCTCTTAGAGTGGTTTGGTATTTAAATGCTATTTTAATACTATACTTATTCGCTTTTCTGCGTCTTAGTCATACGACATAATGGACCAAATATTTATGACTATCTCGTATATTAAAGAAACTATTCGCAGAATAAGCAAATAAGTATAATATTAAAACGGCATTTAAATCACAAACCACCCTAAGAAGTATTCTTACTAAGACGATACCGGCCAACAGCGTTTCAAAAAATGACTGTATTTACCAAATTCATTGTGAATATGGTGAGGTTTATATTGGGAAAACAAAAAGACCACTAAAAATTAGAGTTAAAAAACACAAAAAAACATACGGAACAAGGTGAAACATCGAAGTCAGGTATTGCCAAACACACTTGGTCAAAACAACACCGCATACAATGGTTGGAAGCAAAAATTATTCATAAAGAACCTCACTGAAAATATTCCAAATATCTGGCAGCTGTTGCTGAACCGTGAAAAAAAAGAATAATTTTTAGTTATTACTGGAAAACGGTTGGATATACTAACCGAAACGTTGTGTATCAATAAACAAATAGAGACAATGAAGTCCAACATTTTGGTGTTATTGAATTTGTTTTTATCCATAAACCAAGAGATTATAGGAGTATAAAGTAGTTATAGCTTTGCTTTTCTCAAGGTAATCAATAAGTAAAATACCTTTAGCATTCCAAAAAATGGATGCTACAACTTTACCTGCTGAGGAAACGGAGTGTTGTTGTTTTTTTGGAAGCTGGGCATACAGTTTCTGGCCATTGTTTGTTTGCTTTTTTAGACTTATCAGTATAATGATGCATTTAAATATTATTCATGGTTATAATCAGTCTTAACACAAAACACTTTTAGATCTTAAATTAAAAAAGGCAATTTTATATACTATAAATAAAAACACAAAAAGTATTATTTATAAAATTCTATTTATTTTAACACCCTATTTATACCCAGTGGTTGATAAATATAATAAATAAACAATAAGTCTCATATTTTAAACTTTAAACAAAGAGTAGCTGCTTTTTGGCGTCTGGATTTAAATACATTTTCAAAGTGCACTTAGGATAATGTAAGAAAGCTTTTACGTTTGAAATGATACGGAAGGTAATTTTGATTTCTGGTAGAGAGGTAGTAATGCGTCGCCATTATCGGGCAGAACCTGTGAAAACTACTTAACAGAGGCCTTAAACAGATTCGTGTTCTTTGGTTTTACAGCTGTATAATTTAAAGATGTTTTATTATTTTTGTCTTTGTATGAGTTTTTAATTTAAAATCTTTGTATTTTACAGTCCGGATCCTAAATTAGTGCTTAACATCGCTTTAAAATTGTACAAACTAGGACTCATGGCCAGATTGAACCTTACCGCCGCCCCAGGCAACTGAAAAAAGTGCGGGCAGCATTTTCTTCAGTGTATATATATATATATATATATATATATATAATATATATATATATATATATATATATATATATATATATATATATATATATATATATATAGTATGCATGAATATATCCTAACAGTAAACTGTTTATAAAGAATTGTCGTTGGCTAAAGCAAACACAAACATCAGCTACGAAAACTTTAATTAACACAATTAAAAAATCATCATCTAGCTAACTGCATTTGAAGAACTGATAAAATCGGTTTGTTATAAAAACCCGGTTTTAAAAATTTTACTTTTAATTGAAGCCTAACTGAAAGGAAAACATCAAGCTTTAAAAGTAATTGGCAATAAATTTTGCGTTTGTGGATTTATAATTAATTTTTGTGAAGTTTGGAAACAATTTTCTGAGCTTAATTAGTTTAAAGTCATTTGCGTGGATTGAGGCAGCAAAGAAAAGTCCGTGCTTTTCATTAAAAAAGTAAATTATTTGTAATATTTAATTACGAATCAATAATGTATAGGATTTCATTTATGTTTTGACACCCTCTTCCAACGGTAACTTAAAAGGATAGAAATAAACTTCTTGTATAAAAATTTAATTGTTTTTCATCTATTATCTTTTAAGCATAACGAAAAAAATAAATGCATACTCGAAAGTTGGGAAAATACATTAGTTCATATTTATATATATATATATATATATATATATATATATATATATATATATATATATATATATAATATATATATATATATATATATATATATATATATATATATATATAAAAACATATATATATATATATATATATATATATATATATATATATATATATATATATATATATATATATATAAAAACATATATATTAATTTTCCTTACATCGCCAGGGTTTTAAAGTATTTCCCAAAAATTGTAAAATCCCCAAAAAAAAAAAATAGATATTATGGCCCTTTTTTAAAAACTTCCCATAAAAGGGTTAAAATGCATTTCTTAAAATTTTCTTCCTTATTTTGATTAGTCAATCAGGCAGTAAAATCAAAGATTTTCAAAACTGAATGTATCACAAAAAAAATACCTATGTGAATTTACATACTAAATCTCATACTTTTATGTAGAACGAGACCGAAGCTATAAAGGGAAAAGAATAGGTTAAAATATTTTATGTAATATACACACATTCGCGCGGTAGGCCGTTTTCATAACCAACCCCGTATCACGAAAACGGGTCATTTTTGGACCATAGTTAATAAAAACTTGTTTTGTTATTTTAATGAGACTAAGACACTGCCGAAAGCGCTACTAAGCAATAAAATATCTTTTTTCATGATTATTTTTAAAATTTCTTATAAAGAAATTTTTTGATATATATTTTTCTTTACGCATTGTATTTTTTATAAATAATGCAATCTGTAATATTTTAGAAGTATAAATTTTTACATTTTATCTTTTAAAAAAGGACACTGACGGAATCTGTTTTTCGTATAAAACTTCTAAATCGCATGTACATTTGCGAAGAATATTGGCCCTTTGGCGCCAAACGACCTGTGCTGTTTAACTGTGCTGCTCACAAATTGGAAAAAAGTTTGACAGTAATTTAGGGTTTATGTGCTAAAAGAAAAGAAAAACGGTTTGAAACTAAGCAACAGTCTGGGAAATAATCCAGGATGTTAACACTGTTAGTATAAATGGCCAATAAAACTGTCAGCGTGTTACGTTACACATAGATTACCTATAATATACCTATTTACCTAAAGCAGGGGTCTCCAAACTACGGCCCGAGGGCCACATCCGGCCCGCGGACAGATTTTGTCCGGCCCGCGGAGAGCTAGCATACTTGAAAACTCCTTTTAGAGAACAAATAATTTTTATAGCAAATTAAATTTAGTTTACTGAAGTATTCTAATTTTATGTTGAATAATTATTAATATGACATCTACATTGATATGGTCATGGGCTAACTCCGCTAACTCATAACATTCTTTTAGGCTTATTGTTATTGTTTTTGTGATAAGTTGGATAAAGAAACACAGAATTGTAATGAGTAAAGACATGTATAATATGCAGATAATTTAACTTCAGTATATAATAACTAACAAATTATTGAAATGAATCCAACTAACATTTTATACATTTTAAATAATCACATAACTTATAACAAACATAATGACATATGAAATACTAATGAGATTTATGTAATTGATATTTTCCACTGACAATAGTTTGTAGTTGTGGACTAATTTTACTTGTACCAATTATTAAAAGAGATTTAAGATGCTCATCAGTTAATTTTGATCTGTAAACATTTTTTGTGTACTTCATTTTAGAGAAGGTTTTCTCACACAAATAAGTAGTACCAAAAACAGAAAACAGACCACGAGCAAATTTATGCAAATTATCAAATATGTCAGTGGAAGACTCTTATAAAATTCCAACAAAGATGAGTTTTGATATTTGTTCTTAATTATATCACTGCATTGTAGATCAATCATTTCCATTTGAAGTTCCGGGGCTAGGGTTTCAATGTCAGTATCAAAAGGATTCTGAAAAATCTTAATTTGAATCCGAGAAACGAGTATCAAAATTTATCTTCAAAGCACTCAAAGTTTCGATTGCAAAATCGATAGGAAACTCAGTCTCAGTAGTGTGGCTGAATATTTCACATGTTTTAAAATGTGAAAAACATTTACTTCGTTAGTTGTGATTGAAACAGTCTCAATTTCTTCCGGAATGATTTGATATTAGTGTATAAATCAGGAAGATGCTGGTTTTTTCCTTGCAATCCCAAATTCAGTTCGTTCACATGTTTTGTCAAATCAACATAGAATGCTAACTTCCACAGCCATGCGTTGTTTTGTAATTCAGTAAGAGGGCGATGCTTTTCATTCAAAAATTGATCACTGCTCGAAGTTCAAAAAAGCGCTGAGGGACTTTCCCACAACTAAGCCAGCGTACGGCAGTATGATAAGGTAAGTCAGTTTCTCCAATCTCTTCAATAAATTGTCGGAATTGTCGGTGATTCAGCCCAAAAGATCTGATAAAATTACAGTTGATATGACTGGTTTCAGAACGTCAGACATATCCAAACATTTTCCGCACAAAGACTGTTGATGAATGATACAAGTAAGACTAATGGTTTTGAACCCCGTCATTTTCTAACCCCTTTGACACAAAAGGACCCCTCCTTTATCTTTCCCCTCATGTTTTTGCCTCCATCAGTTGTAATACATTTCAAGTTTTTCCATCGAAGGTTCTTTTGATTAATGGCCATTTCAACTCTTTAAAATATTGTACCAGTAGTTGTGCCATGAATACTATACATATCAAGAAGTTCTCTGCACTTCATAGCTTTTATCTACTCCTTGAATATAAATCAACACCTGAGCAGTATCTGACAATCCGTTGACTCATCCAAGGCCAAAGAAAACCACTCAAAATGTCCATTTTTGTCGAACAGTTGAGAGGATATATTTTCAGCGATGTTTTCTACCCCCTTTAGCACGTGTTTGCTGACATACTGACAGTTTTTAATAAATTTACCTTTTTCGGGCACATTTCTTCGGCTACTGCAATTATGCATTCTTTGATCATTCCCCCATCGGTGAATGGTTTTCCACGTTTTGCATTTCGAGCCACACGAAAGCTGGCACGAGTTGCAGCCTCTTGTTTAGTTTTGAGTTTTGTAATGAAGATTGCTGCGATTTCAATCCCCACTGCATAGCTTCGAATTTTTCTGTCCGCAAACTTCCTGTATATTTTGAGTAATTTTAAACATTTTTTTTTCATAATGACGTGTAATGTTTTTTTTTGAGAACGGCTATGCTTTCATTGCAAATCAAACATAGCGCCTTGTTACTGGACTCAATTACGAATTACTGAATGTTCCACTGATCTTTGAATTTTCGCATTTACTATCAATTTTTCGCTTCTTTTCCATACTACTAATTCACACAAAAAAGCAACAATTCAAATAAAAAATACTGTTATAAAGATGTCTTAAACTTAAACACGCACAAACACGTTTTAAGGAGGTATGCAATATTTTATTTAACAACAGTGTCATAGGAACTGACTTGTGGTTGCGCCACTACCCCCTTTTATATATTCCAATTACTGCCATCTAGAAGTGAGTGGAAGATCCAGAACTTTCTCGAACCAACGAGATTATTCTGTACGTGCTATTAGCGCCATCTGTTAGCGATAGAAGGTACTACCTATTTTCGCTTGTGTCCACCAGATGTCGTGTCACGTTACTCCTCATGGCTCGTACTCTACGACTAATCTAGAAATTACAGATAATGACAGGAAAATTAATAATATGCAGTGTTGCCGTTTTGCGGACTTTAGTCCGATTTGCAGCCTTTTTTAAACGTTGTGTACTTTTTCGGACTTTTTTTTTCATCAGTGGACTATTTCACTTCTTACCACCGGCAACAATGATAATATGGTTTTGGCCCTCGGAACTTACTGGAGTAATCAGTATGGCCCTAAGGCTGGAAAGTTTGGAGACCCCTGACCTAAAGCATTACCACTTTTACTATTTATTGGCAATAGATCTAAAACTTTTGAGATCTTTTTGTGGCTGTCACTAAAAATATTTATCATAGTCAAGTAACATAACTACTTTTATTTTATACTGTACTTTAACAGTATTGATTCTAGTAAAAAAATACCAAACAAGTCCGGTAAAACTTTTTTTACCGGACTTGTTTGGTAAGTAAAAGTTAATAAGTCAAATGCTGACAACTACTAAATTTTTATTTAAATTCGTTCCTTTTACTTACAAGGTCATAAAGATAAGCCATTCGTTTACGAAATCTACTTTATTCTTAAATTTCCATTAAGAAAATGACAAAAAAAATTCTTATACTGTTCTGCAGATTTTTTTGGTACTAATCAGATTTTCACTGTCTTCCTGCATTTGTCAATTTTTCCAAAAACGATTGAAAAATAATACCAATTTTCAACTGACTTTACTTTTTACCTTGGCATAAATAAAAATAGGACAATTGCGTTTTTTTTTCTCGATATATCAACGCGATCTGTTCGTCAAATTTAAATCTTCTGTCAGTACGGCCAATGTTTCCAATAGTAAACAAAAATCTTAATATCCGTTTTCGAAGCAGACAGTTAATTATTTTATGGATATACGAGGCAGATTAAAAAAAAACCGTTATTATTTTAAACAGTACATATGAAATAAAATATTGTACAGGGTGGTCCGTTTATCTTACGACACTACCTTATCTCATAAAATATACAAGATACAAAAAAGTTACTTATAAAAAATTCTTAGTTAAATTTATATTTTGACAATATTTTACTTCTGTATACAGTGTGTTCCAAATTGGGCCTACATGCATTGGTAACTCGGGAACCATTAGAGCTACAGTGTTGGTTAATTTAGGAAAGTTTTAGACAATTTAATTGCAAAATAATTAAATCTGCTTTCAGATTTTATTTATCTTTTATGGTTTTTGAGATAATTAGAAAAAACCAAAATGGTGCATTATTAACTTTTGCCTGTAGCTCGCAAACTACCAATTTTACGGTTTTAAGATTACTACATTATTAGAACACTTTTTTAGGAAAAATTTAATTTAACTAAATATATTTTTCCAACTTTATTTGTTTTTGAGATATTTACCCAAACTTTGAATTTTTATACGGACACCACGGATTTTTACATTTTTAAAAAGAGCTCTTCAAGAGCTTTTTATTGATGTATCACAACTCTAGGTTTTCAGATTGCTTAAGCTCTAAAAACGATAATTTTTGTTTATTTGATAGTAGGTTTAGACTAGACTGCGTAATGGCCGCCCCGTTTCATAAAAAACAAATGATACGCATCTTATAATTTAAATAATGTAAATGTCAAAATTAGCTTGCATCTAATTTCTCGTTTAGAAAGGCCTTCAACAAAAATTCAAGTATTGATTATTTTAAGTATTTACAATAATGGCTCTTAATTATTCCAATGATGAAAAGATGTATATGCTAAAAATGTATTTTAAATCTAACAGAAATACAGAAACTGCAGCACTTGCATACGAAGAAAAATTTCCGGAGAGGCAACAACCTAACCAAAGATATTTTAGATTCTTAGTTACGAACTTGTTAGCCTATGGATCTTTTGTGAAACCGAATCCCAAAACTTATACAAAAAATAATGAAGCAAGAGAGGCGATTATAATGGAAAACGTTAGAGATGATCCCACAACATCGGTTAGAAAAGTGGAAGAACAGACAACAATTTAAAGTATAATAATTATTGCAACAAGTGTTCTATATGCCCTTCATTTTGAGCAATACAAGTCGTGTAAAGAGTTACTAAATACATCACGACATTTCTAACATATTCAGTTTCATTAAGGTATTGAATAACCTCTCTAATCCGACGTTTAAGTTCCTGCGCTCCTGGTTTGTGTTTGAAAACTAGATCTTTGGGTATACCTCATAAAAAAAATCTAAAGGGGTTAAGTCGGGGCTCCTTGGAGGCCAGGCATAATTACTATTTTCCCCAATCCACTTTTTATATTGTGCATTTAAATAGTTGATAATTTCTTGACTTCTGTGGTAGGGAGCACCATCCTGCTGCGAAATTAAATTTCGCACCATACTCTGACAGAAGTTAATCTCCTGATCTTGTAACTTCCATAATAATTTTTTTATTATTCTCGCTGCTCCAGTAATGGATATTTTTTTCTATTTAAAATTTGATTCAAGGTTGTAACATTGGACTCATCGATCCAAATAATATTAAAAAATATATTTTCTAGAAAATGTCACTCCATAAGTATATTGCAAAAATCCAATCACGTTTTTCTAATTTTCATACCGGACAATATTTATAGGCCTTCAAATTGTTTATTTATAGACACGTTTGCAGCGTTGTTCTTTTAACGTTTAGATCTGAAGATGCATTCCTGGTTGAAGTTTCAGGAGTCGCTTCAAAATGAAACCAAATATTGAGTTGCTATTCGTCAGTCAAAACATGACGATATCTTTTTTCTCTTTAATGTTCTATTTATTCTAAATTCTTGATAAATCCTATCAAAGATTTTTTTCTGGACCTTGCCTTAATGGAAATTTAATTATATAATCCCTAAAAGCTAAAGTCCGATTTTTATGGTGTAATATATAACTTTCTAACATATCAATCTTTTTTCCTGTGATAAACGTTTTTAACCAAGCGAGTAAACTAAACTTCAAAATGAAAAATCAGTAAACAAGATAATATCTGTCAAAGGATTTAATTGTTTTTTAAACGCTGTCATGGTCAACTATTAATAAAATTTAAGAGCCATATAGCAGACTATAGCATTTTTGCAATAGAAAAGTATAAAATTTGGGGATTTACATTTGAAAAAATTGATTTTTGGCAGTTTTCTCAATTTTATTTTTAATCTTATTTTTTGAATACCCTGTATTAACAGTCATTAAAATATTATGAAAACCTATTAAATTAGGTCCTTTTCAATAAGAAATCTAATCGTAATTAAATAATAAAGGCTTTCTTATAGGAAAAAATAATAATTATTTTAGGATCCGCAAACGTAATTTTTTATATATAATTTAAAATGTTTTAAAAACGGTTAGACTTAATTATAGGACATTATACATGAAATGTGTTTAGATTTTACTTAAAATCAAAAGATGAAATATTATATATAGGGTGTCCCATTTAAATTAAGAAAGTTAATGCGTGTCCACGGAAAATAGAGTACCCTATATATACAAAAGTAAAATATTGTTAAAACATAAATCAAACTAAGAAATTTTCATATGAATATTTTTTTAAATCTTGTATATTTTATGGGATAAGGTAGTTTCACAAGATAAACGGGCCACCCTGTACATTATTCGTTCGAAAAACCTTTACAGTATTCGTTTCGAAATTTCAGACTCGGCGGTAGAGACCTACTCATACTGTAAAAATTCATTTTCCAGACTTATAACGTTAATATCTATTAATAAAGAATTATACTTTACAAAATTAATAATAAATACCCTTCTAATATAGTGTGCGCTTTTTGAGTGGAGCGTTTAAAACTTATTTTTACGAGCTCCGCAATTATAGCTTAACTTTCCTTTGTGCCCTGGGAATAAAATTATTTTAATACCACTTATTAAATCTAAATAATATCCCATAAATATTTTATAAAATATAAAAATACAGTCATAGTAATTTAGAGTCGTTGGATTTTATCGGCATTACATTCTAATAAAAACTAGTTTGCAAAAGCAAAGTCTAATTTGTCACACGATAGTAACGTGTTTTCATTCCAATTAAGCAAAAGTCGAGTATGCCTGTAACTAGTATTAATCGCATTTTATGGAACTCGCCGTAGTTCTTTATCAAGATTCGGAGCGTGGACAACAAAAAACTAAATTTATATAAGTTTAATTACTAAAAACATTTTTCCTTTAAAGTTTTTAGCGACCATTAGAATTTATACTTAAAAGATCGACATGTTTTATTTTTACTTACAAGTTTTTTTTTCAAAATTTTTTACACGTACACACGTACACACGTACAGTGTGTCCCAAATTGGACCTACATGTATTGCTCTCTTGCAGAGCCTGGACGGACCCTTTAAAAAAGTAATCGATTTACGGATCCGAATCCTCATAAAGGATTCGAATCACCAATATGAATCACGATCGTTTTTTTTTAAAGAAAAATGGAATTGAATCCAGGGAATCGATTCCTATTTATCAAATCACAAATCCGGATCATCTCTAGTTTTTTACTTACAAATGGTAACTACGATACGAATGATACTACGTAATCCAGATGATAAATCAAGCGTCAAAAATTTTAGCACGAAGCACGAGCCGCGAAATATAATTTAAGTTTTATTTTAAACTGCTGTAACTTTTGGCCAAATTAGTTTTTGGTAAATATTCCTCAAATTTAAATATGTTATTTCTGAGATCAACAGAAAACCACCCTTAAGTGGAACATTTTTCAAACTGTATTTCAAAACAATTCATTAGGTTTTTAAATGTGAATCTTAAGATAACCTCAAGCAATTTATAAATTGGACATCTTATTGCAACTTTACAGGAAGTTTCAAAATTACCGTTTAATGGTTTCTCTGCTTTCGGAATATAAAAATGTATTAAAATTTTAAATTCGTTTTTGTAAGACACCATGAATGGAAATAGTAAAATATCATATTTAAAAGTCCCTTGGGGTTTTTTAAAGGATAACATAATAAAAAATTATGAAGATCGAGCAATCCAAACATTTAAGATTAACCCTACGTTAGTCGCGCGGTTGACAATTGTCACCCACTCTACTTTATCACACTGCCACATCACGCAGGCAATGGGTTTCGCTTCACCCCTTTCAGTACCTCTCGAGTATTAACCGGTCAATCAATAGGTTAAAGTTTAGTGTGCTTCGAACTATTCGTTGGCCCGTATTTTGACGCAAAGTTCACTGGGGGACAGGTGTCACCCGCGCGACTTTTTACGTAGGATATTTTATCACAAGTAATAATTGTTTTTATAGTGTTTTTAATAACGGTAATAATTGTATTTATAGTGTTTTTGATAAAAACTTTGAGCCATTTTGAGAGACTATTTATAGTTACTACTAGATAGTATTTTGAAAAATAAATATGTCAGATCCAAAAAGAAGAAAACTAGAATTTAGTAAGAACCCAGATGTGAGGGTAAAATGGTATCAAGAAATGGACAGTGATGAAGAAAGCGAATTGCCAGATATTGAAGATGAAAGTGATAAAGAGAGGAAATTAGTGATGGATAGTGATCCCAAACAGATACCAAACAGGAATATTTAGAAAACGAAAACTTCTTCTGATATTGAACTGGAAAATGAGAAACAGAATGTGATTATAGTTCTTCCAATTTTTATACTGGAAAAGGACGGAGAAAGTAAATGGCTAAAAATACAACCACCCACAATGTCAGACCTCAATAACTTATTAATTTAACAGGACCTAAACGTGAAGCGCCCAAGCTAAAACAGAATTGAGGCTTTAGATTTTTTGTTGATAATACTGTTATAGCAAAGGTAACTGTTTCCCAACATTTATATTGAGAAGTACGTAAAAATTGTCAAGGGAAAGGATACGAAATACAGATTAAATTAAAATAAAGACTTTATGGTTTGTTATACCTTATAGGTTCTTTCAGTGCTCTCGTAAAAATGATCATCTGCTATGGGATAACTCAAAGGGAAATGGCTTGAATCTTGCGCTTAACAATGGTGAACAACATTTTCGTTTTCTTTTGAGATGCATAAGATTTGATAACATTCAAGATCGAAATGTCCGTAGAAATTGACAAGATGACCCTCAGAGAAATTTTGAGGTATTTGTAAACAATCCTTTTAGGGGTCGTTGTTTTTTCGTCAATATATCCCAAATATACCCACAAATATGGGATAAAAACCTTGCTCTAGTAGATGCGAAAACAGCTTACACAATTAAACGAAACCTATGTTGGTCTCCAACCAGTAGGTCCATATCAACAAAGTAATAATGCTAAAGATACTATTATAAGAATGGTAGAACCAGTTCAAGGCATCAACAGAAACATGAGAGGGGATAAGTGGTTTCCATATTCCCTGGTTTATGAATTTAAACAAAAAAAAAAAAATAACTATTGGCACTTTGAGAAAAAATAAAAAGAATTACCTTTGGAATTTTACCAAACCGTAATCAAGAAGAAAACACATCAGTGTTTGGCTTCCAAAGTAAGGCACAATAGTTTCTTACTGTCCAAAAAGTCCAAAGTAGTTCTAGCGGTCCTACTATGCATCCGATGGTTGTCTTGATCCAGAAACAGAAAAAAACAAAAACCAGAAATTATCCATTTTAAACCGTACTAAAGTTGAGGTGGATTTGGTTGACCAACTTTCTAAAAAATAATGTACCCGAAATACAAGGCGTTGGCCTATGGTGGTGTTTTATAATTTGTTGAATGTTTCAGCATAAACGCCATCTGTATTTATCAATTCAACAACAATTTGGAAGACAGAATAAATCGCACGCAATTTATTCAAAATGCTACCTGGGAAATGTTGAAACCACAAATCCACAGAAGAGCTCAAATATTACAAGTTCCAAGAGGGCTACGTCGCAGAGTCTTACTACTATCTGGAGAAGAACCCTCAACTAATACGGAGGCTCAAGCACGTCGGGAAGGATCTGAGGGCGATGCTGTTACTGTGGAAAAGCTCGTGATAAAACAACCAGAAAATGTCTAAAATTTGAAAAAAAAGGATTTGTATTCCACTAAAAAATTGCACGAGTTGTTACAATAAAGTAAATTAAAATTTCATTAATTATTATTATTATTACATTTGTGTTGTTTTTCTGTTTTTTCTTTAGAAATTCTAATTATGTTTAGTTCCTTTTATAATATGTTAGCCTACTTTGCAGATAAATAAAAATATCTCTGGACTATCTAGCATTAGTTTTGTTTTTTGAAATGGTTGACTCTTGTCACCCGCGCGACTGATCGTGAGACGATAACTGACGCGACTAACGTAGGGTTAAATGCAAGTAAAATTTATGCCTGTTTTTGGACACTAAACCCTATGGTTACGAAAAAAAAATTAAATGTTGTTTCTTTGGACCTGTATAACAAGATATTTTGTTTAAAAATCACATGTTAGGTGTATTTCCTTATTTAAACGTTTTAATAGGCAGATGTTTCAAAATGGTTTATCTTTATTTCCGAAAATCAATGCTAATGCTGATGCTGATGATGCTGATTAAGAATCTTATGTAAAAAATTGGAAATTTAAAATGAAAGATTAAAAATGACAGATTTTGGCATTTATAAATCTATTTGCATTAGACTCAGGATATAAAGTGTTTTAAGGGTGCTAGGTCAAAATTTGTAAATAAAAATTAGCGTATTCGAATCCCTTCAAGAGGGAATTAATTCCGGATCATTTTAATATTATATAACGAATCCGGATCACGAATCCTATTTGCTTAAATGTTTTTCTCCGATATCTTTTTTAGTTACTAACCAAAACTTCTTTGATTTTCTAGATTTAATATTTAAAGTATTTTTTTAACTTTCCACCTTAATTTTAAAAAATAAATTTGGCAACACCGACCCGACATCTTATCAGTGCGCTTCCTATGAACTTACTCTATGAAGTTATGACATATATGTGTATTTTGCAAAGAAATCCGATAATATTTAAAAAACAATATATGTGCTTTAGTAAAAAAATATTTTGACGAAACCAAATTAATCTTAAAAAAAAACAAAACATAACAAATCGATAATATAAGACTATGCATGCTAACAAAAATATTTGTTGCTAATAAATTATCCACAAATGAATACCATTAAAATCACGTTCTGATATCAAAGGTTTATTGATAGATGAATCCGTTGTCAAAACAGAGGTCTGTAAAAAATACAACAAATTTTTTGTTGGACACATGTTATTTTTTAAATTGTTAGATTTGATTTTGCAAAATATTCTTCCAATACATTTTTTTTTAATATTATCGCTTTTTATCAAAATAACATTTAATCATACCTTTATAAGGAAATTTCGGAAGAGCATTGATGAGGCGTCAGGCCAGCGT
>JAHBCN010010419.1:0-31790 GCA_019359885.1 Listronotus oregonensis | reverse complement strand
AACAATATTATACCGGGAACAATGAACCTTTAAAAGGGAAACAAAAAAATTTTAAAAGGAACAAAAAATTTAAACAGCTGCCCCCGTTTGGGGAGATGGGTTTGTTGCTGTGATTGATGAACTTGAAATTATCTTTAGCCTCTAAGTAAAATTTAAAATTTGAGAATTTTTTGAAATTTATTAGTGAGCTTATATCATGCTAATTAGTATCTAAAAATAATTAAAATAAAAAAAAAAGGGGTTTTTTTATTATTATTTATATCGGTTGTCCCAAATTCAAACAGCATAATTTAAATTGGAAAATATATGGTATGGAAAAAACGATTAGATTAGGGCAGATATTTGCAACCGCAAAATACAGCAGCTGTGTACTAGTGCTCATAAAATTGCTGAACTTTTTTTGAGGTTTTATTCATTTACATTTTAAATTCGCCCTGGTTTTACCCAGATTCACTAAGAAAAAAAAAGAACACCAAAATTGATTTTGATTGTCTTGGGGCTTTTTTACTTTGCGTTTTTTCAGTTACATGTATTCCACATCTGAAATTAATATCTCATTTTGTTTGAGCCCCAAAAAAAACCTACTTAGATATGACGACAGACGGACATGGACAACCATGTTTTTCGTTACCCAGCTACCCCAAAACCCCGAAAAAAAGGAATTTTTTTTTTAATAATAAAGATGATGGGATATTAAGAGGCACTTAAAAAAAAAAAAACCAAGTGTTTTTTTTTTTTTTGTACCTATCGCAGATTTAAATTTAGGTATTATTAAAAAAATAATTATTTCAATTGACCGTCGTTGATAAATCTGAAAATTTTTTTCATTTGTGGCGCAATTTTAGGTCATCGCGAATGCTTTCGAGCAAAAAAAGTTTCCCCGTTCCCCGACGGGAAACCCCGCTGAAAATCCCCCCTCGGGTTCCAAAATGAGCCCGGAATTTTTCCTAAAATATGGGAATTAGAGAATTTTTGTTCAGACAAAAAAAAAAGATCACTTCGAAATCTATAAAAATGGTCCCTACCATTTTTTCAACA
The DNA here is from genome assembly GCA_019359885.1 of Listronotus oregonensis. NCBI lineage: Eukaryota > Metazoa > Arthropoda > Insecta > Coleoptera > Curculionidae > Listronotus > Listronotus oregonensis. Next base: position 30,752 of record JAHBCN010010419.1, on the reverse strand, counting down.
CAATATTTTGCGCAAAAAGGGCCATCGAAGAATCCAAAAAATTTCCCCCCTGGACAAAAAAGTTTTTTATCAAAACGCAAGAAAGATGGTGAAGGGGAAAATTTTTGGGATTATTAAACACTTGCTAAGGTCTCATTACAAAAAAAAATGTTAATAATAAACCATTTTTCAAAAAAAACAATAAATTAATGAGACATTCCCCGGGAAAAAAAAATGACCATTTTTTTTTTAAATTTAGGAAAAAAAAAATGGACGCAAACCTATGCAATGATGGTTACGGGGGTTTTTCCCCTTTTAAAAAAACTTTGAATGTTAAAAAAAAACATTATTTTTTTCCCCCGTAATGGGGGAAAAAAATTTTTCCGCCCGCTTTTAAGTAAATCCATGAAGATGGCGGCATTCTTTTCGATAGAGCGGCAGCTGAAATGAGGGGAGTTTTGGGTCCCCCTTTTCTTGAAAAAAAATCGATTTTTTAAAAAATTATAAGGACCATTTTTGTAATTTTAAGGGATATTCATTTTTGGTTAAAAAAAAAATTTTCCAATTCACATATTTTGGCAGATATTAGCGGGAAACCCATTTTTTTGGGGCCCAGGGGCCATTTTCAGCCTTTTTCCCGCCTTTTTTAAAGTTGATATACTTTTTTTTTCCCCCCCCAAAACATCCCCCCAAAACCTAAGAATTCGCCTCAAGGGAAAACTGTTCAGATTTATTTACAGCTTTTTTCCCTTTATGTACTGGACTTTTTAGATTTTATAATTATAATGAAAATATCAAAAAAAACTTTCTATACATAGGTTTGTATATACAAATATATGTTTGTTCCATAGATCAAGTTGCGACTGTAAATTTTTAAAAAAGTTTGTGGGGGCTAAAATACGTTAAGAAAAGTATTCTTCCCACACTTATAAAAGAAAAAAAAAGGTTAAAAAAAAAGTTATGCGAAAGGGTCGTCCATTAATCACAATCCCCATTTTTATCACGCCCGTAATTTTCCAGAATTAAATTGGATTATACTTACCTGTAATTAAAGATATATTTTAATTTTTTAAGATACTTTGTAATAAAAGATATACGAATTTTCCCCGAGGGGGGGGAGGTTAGTTTAAAACCCCTCAAACCCTTTTTCAGGGGGTGAGGGGTTAAAAATGCTAAAAAGTATCACGTGATTAAGGACCCCCCCTTACATAAGATTTGTAAAAATACGTTTGCTTAAAAAAAAAAATTAAAAGTCATTTATAAAGTTTTTAGAAAAAAAAAGGGAAATAAAAAAAAAAAAATAAAAATGCATAAAAAATGGTAAAAAAAATTTAAAAAAATGTATCTTATGTGGTTTTTTTTTTTTCCAAAATCCCCCAATTTATTATAGAAGTAGGTAATTAATGTAGATATTTTTTAAAAATTTTTTGGGAAAAATTCATTTTTGGGGAAAAATTTTTTGGGGGTACATGCCAAGGTATCACATATATTGTTAAAGGGGATATCTGTGTAGCATCAATATCAGTTAATTTAAAATTAAAAGAAAACTTAAAATCAAGTCACATACCACCATTTCTTATTTTTAAAATTGTAAATAGACCAGTCACAACGGATTAATGTCGAATGACTTAAAAAGTAAAAAAATTTTTTAAAGCCAAGTTCCGAATTTATATTTTTATCAAAATTTTAAGAATTTTAATATTTAATTTTCATTAAAATTTTTTATTTTTTTTTTTTTATTTTGAAAACGTAAGGCTTACCAAAAAAAAAAAATGAGTATTGGGTTTTTTTTTTGGTTTCGGCGATCATAAGTTCAGAGGGGTTAATAGATACGAAAAATTTCAGTCCCTATACCCCCCCCAGAGTCGAAGGGTTTTCCATTGTATAACGTTCCTTTGGGGTTCCCCAACAAAGTTTTTTTAATAGAAGTCGGCAAATTACCTATAAATAATTAAAAAATAGTTTAAAAAAAATCTGTTTTGATTTATTTTTTAGGTATGTTTATCCCAAATCGGAAAAACCTGCCCCCCTCCTTTTCCGGCATTTTAAAGTGTTTTAGCTTACCGTTGCCATAACAACCACCCCCCCCACTTGTTACTTCTTCAATTTTTTTAAAAACGTGCCTTTTAAATTGTTTTGGGCCATCTATTGCTGTAAGATAAAACATTTCTTCAATAGTTCCGTCTGACCATGTGCTCCTGCAATTTTTAAAGTACGGTTTAATGCTTGGAAAAAAAAATTCGAAACTTTGTTTTGGGGGGAGGGGGTGCCTTGGGGGGAAAATATAAAGCTTTGTTGGCGGGGGAACATGTTTTTTGATGATTGATTTTTATTTTGGGGGCCCGCTTTTTAAATTTTTTTTTGGGAAAAAACTTATCGATTTTAAAAAAATGAGCGCCATAATTACGATTTATTGTTTATGCTTTTTTTTCTTTTTTTTTTAATTGGGGAACCATTAAATTTAATGGATTTCTGTTCATTCCCTTTTTTCTTTTTGAACATAAAAAATTTTAATGATATGGGTGTCAGCTAGTTTTCGTAAATACCATTTTTTTTCCGTTTTTTTACTATTTTTTTTGAAAAAAGGGTAAAAAAAAATGAAGGGGATAAAGAAACGGATGTCCCGAAAAAAAAATTTTAAGTTTATCTAAATTAAAAAACCCTTAATTTTAAAAGCCATTTAAATTGATAAGTCAATTTTAAAAAAATTTTTAGATCACTTAAAAACCTTTTCCCAAAAATTTTTTTGGTTTTTTCCCCCAAATTTATATCTTTTTGGAACGCGTTTTTTTGGTTATCATCAAACCCCAAAATTAAAAAACCTCCACACCATTCCTCCTTCCTTTTTTTAATTTTAATTTTGATTTTTAAATAAAAATTTGGACAAATTTTTAAAAAAACCCCCTTTTTAAAAAATTGTTTTTATATTTATTTTATAATTTTTTACCATTTATTTGCAACCCGTACTTTCAAAACGCCGCAATCATGTATACACTAGGGGGAATTAAAAAGTGTAAAATAAACATAAAAACAGGTTTTTAATATATATTTATAAAATATTGTGTGCCAATGTAGTGTAAAATTTACAAGTTGTGTTCAAAAAGAAGGGAGAATATGGGGACATGAGGTTTAGTTTGATTTTCAACTTTGATGATGAATATCTCGAAAACAAAACGTTGCAAAAAAAAAGCCCGATTGGTGATAAAACCCCCAAAAAAACCCCCGTAGGAATACCAAATTTGGTCAAAATCGGAGTGGGGGGCAACCTAAACAATTACAAAAAAAAAAAGGATTTTTTTCCTTTTTGTGCCCATTTTCTTTCTTTTGTTTAATACGATTGGTTTTAAATTTCAAATAAATTAAAAAAATTATTTTTTTGGGAATTTAGCCCTTAAAAAATGTAGAATGACGATTTACATAAAAAAAAAAATTTTTCATGACTATTAACCTTTTTTTTTTTTTTTTGTCAAAGGGTGGGGAGCCCCCGCCGGCCAAAAAAGATTTTACACAAAAATGGCGTGGATGAACACAGGGGGCATGGGTGGCTTGATCCTGCCACGATGGGCCTTGTTCTCAAACAACCACCCCCGGGGGACCGGGCGGCGGCCCAACATCCTCACTAAACATCCATTGCACCTTTTGCCCCGCATCATCCTCGGGGCCCCATCTCGAGTCACACTGGGGAAAAGGAAAAACCAAAAATTTGCTGAACTTTTTGCGGAATCCCAACAGGTAAAAAATTTTCCCCCCTTTACCTCAAGGGGATATTAAAAATTAAACTGGGTCCTGCCAGTTTTGGACCCACAAATGTAAAAAAGGGGGAAAGAATATTTAAAAAGGAATTAATAATGGTATTTTCCATGTGAAGCCAGCCATAAAAGGGTTTTTTTTTAAGTTTAAAATAACCCCAAAAAAATCTGGGTTGGCGAGACCGCGTAAATTTTTTAAAATATCACTCAAGACAGTCAAAAACTTTAAAATTTTTGTTAAAAAATATTGGACAACAAAAAAAAACACATATCACATCGCCATTTACAAAACAAATTTGGGGTTTAAATAGTTAACAATAAAAAGAAGTTTGTATACAAACTTCATTCCATTTAGTGTTGCCACTATGGGGCCAAAAATTTTTTTGTACCATTTTTTGTGGCTTGTGGGGGCCGTATTCTAGATCTTCTAGAGGCCTGTTTTTTGGCCCCATTAAATTTTGCGAAATCCATTACCCTCGTGACTATGTGTCTTAAAGATTATATAAATTTGTGGTGTATTTATTTATTCCTCTTATATGAGGACAATATATCCTTTCCCTTTTTTGTTTTTCGTAAATTTTTTAAATTTTTTTAAAGGCTTTAAAAAAATGTTATCGTTAGATCAGCGATTTCCCCGACGATTATAAGAGAAAGTACAGGGTGTATAGTTATTCGCTAACACCCGTGGCGGCCTTACCGCGGGTTTTTTGAAAAAAAGCAAATAATTGCATTTTTTGTTTGAAAAAAAAGGTAAGAGGTTGGGAAACATTCAAAACCCGGCACCCACCGTCCCCAGTGCCTATGTTTTTAAAATTTTTCCTGGGCTTTTCAAAAAGGGAGGGAATGAACGCCCTTTTTAAGGGGGTTTTTAAGGCCTAGGATTTGTACATTTTGTTATTTCTTAGAAAAAATTTTGCCTTAATTGTACTTTGGCTCGGGGAAATCTTTCACAATTTCTTTTCATTAAGTTCTTTTTATATAAATTTTTAACAATAATAGTTTCAGAAACATAATATATTTGTTTTTAGGCTACAAAACGGGGGAAAAGACCAGAACCAGCACCAGCAGTATGGGGGCCCAGCAGCAGCACCAGGTAGACAATGCAGTCCTTTTAGCAACAAAGCATAATTTTGATGTTCAGGTAAGTTAGTTTAGCTATTTGCAATAGTTTACAAGTAAATCTTATATTTTTAAAACCAAATTATTGTCCGAATACGAATTAATGGTAGTAGTAAGTTTAAACTTTTGAATGTGTTTAAAAATCACATTAGTAATGTTGTTTGCTCCCCACTTATATCAGACAGAGTTTCTTCGGGGTTGTTTTGATCATATATTAAATTATACATTTTAATTTTGTGGGGGACAGACCTATGTTTTTTTTTCCAAATTGTTTTTTTTTTTGGGGAAAACAAAAAAGGGTAGGGGCTATTTTACAGTTAATTAACTACCGCCAAAGGATAGGAAGTATAATTTCCCTTAAACTTTTTTTTTTTATAAGTCATTGCCAGATCTTTACGGATTTCTGTAAAATTTCCATAAATGTGCTTTTTTTTTAATAAAAAAAAAGGAAAAAGAACTGTGTTTTTAACATTTTTTTTAAAGGGAAAAAAATTTTTTTTTGCTTATCTTATCAATTGGGAAAAAATTTTTTAAAAGTAGTTTACAGGAAGGAATTAATTAACCACAAATTATGGATAATAAGGTAATTTTTTTAAAGTCTCATTTGAGTTTAAAAAACCAAGGAATTTTTAAAGGGGAAAAGGGAACTATGGCCCATTCGATCAAAAAAAAAAATCCAGCCCAGTATGAAAAAAAAATGTCAGATTGGCCCCCCACCCCCGCAATAACAAAATTCCACGAAAATTTTTAAGTGTTGCCCACTTACACACTGATAAATCATGTGAAGTTACCAACAATTTTTTAAAATTTTGGTAAGGGGGGGGGTAAGGGAAATAACCCCCTTTTTTTTTAGTAAGTATTTTTTATATTTAAATTAGGTGCTTCAATAAGACGTAAAAATTAGGGGAACCCCAAAAAATAATAATATATCAATTGTGAATAATAGAAATGAAAAAAATTTTAGGAAATATTAGGGGGGAAAAAAAAGGCAATTTAAAAAATCTTTTTTATGATTTCCACAATTTTTGTAACCCCTGGGGTTTTTAAAAAAAAAAAAGGTTTAATATAGGTACTTTTATTTCCCTTTTAAAATTTTTAAACCCTTTTAAAGGATCAAAAAAATTTTGAATTTTGGGAGACCAGGGGAAATTTTAAATATACAGGTTTCTAATTTTTAAAAAAGGAAGTACAATTTTTTTGGACGGTTTTTTGGGGTTTTTTACAAATCTAAAAATTGGCAATGTTTTTTTTTTCGAGATATTTCATCAAAATTTGAAAATCAAAAAAACCTTATTTACACTATTTCCTTAATAAAATTCTTTTTTTTTTACACTAAATTGGCACAAAATATTTTACAAACCCCTTTTAAAAAAAATTTATTTTTTGTTTATTTTAAATTTTTTCACTTTTATTTTTTAAGAAAAAGGTGCTGCCTTTAACCCAAAAAAAAATTTCCAATTTAATTAAAAAAAAATTTAAAAAAAAATAAAAATAAAAGGGTTTTTAAAAAAGGGTTTATAAAATCTCGTGTGCCACTTTAGTGAAAAAAACAAGAATTTTGTAAAAAAAAAAGGGGGAATATATAAAATGAGGTTAGTTTAATTTTCAACTTTGATGATGAAGATCTCAAAAAAGAAACGTTGCTATTTTTTCAGATTTGAAATTTTAAAGGCCCCCCAAAAAACCCCGTATACCAAATTTGATAAAAAACGGAGAGGAGGCAATTTTTAGACAATCCCATTTTTTTTAAAAAAAATTAGATTTTTGGTTTCTTAATCTTGCATTATCAACTTTTTAAGCCGACATACTGTACACACATAATTTTTTTAAGGATACTGTTACAAGGGAAAAACCAGGTACCAAAGGTTACTAAACATTTTAACCACTGTTTTTCTGTCAAAAGAATGTTTGTTATTACTGAAAAGTATTTGCCTAAAAAGAAGAAAAAAAAATTTTCTTTTTTTAATGTACAACCACAATCTTAGGATTATTTTTAAACTCATTTACATTTTTCCTTGCCCTTTTTTTATCACAAAATTGGTGATAAGTACATAATAAAAATATACAATGTTTAAAATTTTTTTTTAAAAAAAAGGGGTTTTTATTTATTTACAAAAGATTTTTGGTAAAAATACAAAACTTCCAAAATATCGACCATTTAAATAGAATGCAGTAAAGTGGCGCCATCTATTCTTTCCATATTATATCAAATGAAAAAAAATCTAATATTCAAAAAATTTTAAATATTCTACAGGGTTTTTTTTAATATGCTAATATTTAAGGAGGTGATTTTTGGGGCCCTTTTTTAAAAAAAAACTTCATATGAATGTATGTCCTAAACGTCTTATCTTTGGAGATACAGGGTTTTAAAAAATTTTAAAAAAAAAAAGTTTTTTTTATTGCCATTTTCATCCCTTTTTTAAAATTTTTATGAAAATTGGTGTACGGCGTTTATGCATTAAAAAGCTTTTTTTTACCTATGAAACATTTTTTTTTTCCAACAGTTAAAAGTTATATTATTAAATAAATTATTGTTCAAAGTTAAAAAAATCGTTTTATCTCGTAATTGGTCCAATGAGATGCAAAAAAGTCAATTTTTTTTTTTTTTAAGGTAAAACGGGAGTCGTACAAAAAAACAAGAACCAAATTTGTTTTAAATTGACCGGGGAACCCCAAAAAATTTTTTTTTTTAAAAAAAAAGTGGCTACTTCTTTTTCCCCCTTAAAAAAAACTAGTGAGAGTCCAGTACGGACGCCACTGTTGGGGAAAAAAAAAAAGTTTCTTAGGTCAAAAAAACTCTTTAATACATAAACGCCGTACACCAATTTTCAAAAAAATATTTAAAGTGGTATGAAAATTCAATAAAAAAAAAAATTTTTTTTTTAAAATTTTTTTAAACCCTGTATCTCAAAAAAAAAAGCTCCCCTTTGGGGTATCTGTTTATATGGACTTTTAGTCTTAAAAAAAGTTAAAAATCACATCCTGCATTTTTTTCCATCAATTAAATTACACCCTGTATAGTAGTATCCTTTTTTAAAAAAACCCAAAAATTTTTTTCAAAAAAAAAAAAAACAGGAATGTTGAATTTGACATTTGATGATGTCAATTTTATAGATAGTAACAAAGAATTATGGAAAAACCCCCTGACCTACTATTCATTTTAAATTCCGGGGCCCGGGGCAACCCCCTATTCCCGCTGCCCTGCACGCCTGGACAATTTTGTTTACAGTATTGGGCTTCCATACCCTTTTTTAAATTCCTTTTTGGGTTTTAAAATCGATAATTCAGAACCACCATATAATATGATTTTACTTGAAAGCAAATCGTCAGAAAGTTTTTTTTGCGCACCCTAGATGAACACAAAGTTTAAAAAAAAATTATAACTTATAAGTGATAATATGTTTTAATAAACATTAATGTGATCGTTTAATATAAAAGAAACATTTTCTGTCGGTTTAATGAAAAATTATATAAATAAATTTATTCACCAGTAAATTTTTTAAAAAATGTTATAGCATTAATGTACAATTGTATGAATTAAAAAAAGGGATATGAACAAAATTTGTTAAGGGGTGGGTAAAGGCTAAATCGGAAAAAAAAAACTTTGTTTGGCTTAACAAATTTATTTAAACTTTCTGTACATTATTAAGTATGGTTTCTACAACAATCTCTAATTTTTTTTTAAAAAAAAATTTAAAAAACAAGCCGGGGGAGGAGTTTTTTTCCCCAAAAGTCTTTTTAAAAAACATAGACGTTTTGGTGATCACTTTATTTCAGCTTAAAATTATCGGAAAAAAAAAACCCCTTTGAATTTTAGTCGAAGTATTATTAAAACCTCCCCCCAAGTTTACTTTTATATATTTTTTTTTTTTAAAAATTTTTTTGGGGTCATTTAAAGGGAAAACTGCGAAAAATTTTTCAAAATCTTTCGCCATTTTAGGGGAAAAAACTCAAAAAAAAATAAAAGGAACGGGGGGTATATCACAAGAAGAAAAAATATACCAAGTTTGAAATTTTAACGGTAAAAATGTTTTTTAAAGGCAGTGATCACAGTTTTTTTAAAAAATAGTTTCGAGATAAGCCTTAAATTTTTTAAAATTTATGAAAGGGGAAATGTTTTTTAAAAAAAGAAAGAAATTAATAACTTGAGAATTCTGTTCTGATTGACTTCAAATGTTGGGAGTATATTCCTAAAAGTTAATTTTTAAAAAAAAATAAAAATCGTTTTTTAGCCTTTATTTCCCCTTCCCTCTTAAAACAGTGAATCGCAAAATGACAATGCATTATTAGTCAAGGACTGTTTTTCATTATTTTTATGGACTTAAAAATTAATTATTAGCTTTTTATAAAATGCTGGGAAAAAACCATAAAAGTTAATTAGGTATTAAATATCGAAAAACAAGATGTTCATGCTTATATTGATAGATAATATTTGCATTGTTTATCGCTTTAGTGGCTTATATTGTTAAAATTACCGAGCTAAGTCATTAATCAAAATAAAATAAAATCTGAAATATGCAGGCAGTTTTTATTAATTAAAGAAGTTATAAGTTATAAGACAAACATTGTGATTAACCGTTTTTTAATACGCTTAATGTAACCTGGTTGGATTATAAAAGGGGTTTTTTTTCAATTATTTTTTTATTGAACTATTTATTTATATTTTTACATAAAACCTTGTAATAAGAACAACAATATTTAGAAAGTAAATGATTTTGGCTTTTCGGATTCTATATATTATCCGTTGTTATTTTTTAAATTTTTAAATGAATAAATATTATTTCAGTTGGTATACAGGGTCGCTGAACAGGGCCATATTGGTGGCTTTACTAGTATAAAAAAACTTGAAGTATCCAAAAAGAATACTTAAGAAAATTACACTAATTGAAACAAACGAGAAAACGAATAAAATTAAATTTTCTCGTTTTTAAAAAAATAAGTACGAAATTTTTTTTTGAACCGACAAAAATGGTAATTTTATAGTATCTTTTTGTTTAATTAATATGGCCCAATTAGGGTTTTCATAGATAACCTTACGTTTTATAAAATTAGTATTAATAAAAAAAACTATTTTCGAAAAACTCATATGTTATGTGTACATACATGTAATTACATTTATTATTTTCTTACCTAGAAAAAGTATCTTAGTATTTTTAAAATAAACCATAAATTTGTTAAAATGCTCATATGAATTAAATTAATTTTGTTTTTATTAAAAATGAATATAAAATCTTTTTCCTAAAACTTATTAAAACACAAACACTCGTGTGAATAAAACTTTATTACCATACTTCAGACACCCACGGTACGTTAGTACTTAGGCCTTAGCCTTCGTGGACTGTCCCAAAATTAAAAAAAAATACGCTTTTAAAAAGGAACCAATAAATAAGGTGTTTTCATTAGGAAAATTTCAATATTGAATTTAATATTTTTTATTTGTGAATAAATAACCTGCATAGGACAAAATATAGGTGTCCCCTAGATTATTTTGATGTGAGATAAACCTGGGCAACTCTTAATCACTGTTAGATCTAATTATGCATATGTCATATATATATATATATATATATATATATATATATATATAATCTGATTTTTTTTTTTGGGATTTTTTCAAAAATAAAATTTTTTTTATGAAAAAATTAAGTTTTGATTTGTTTTGAAAAAATTTAAAGAACAAAATATTTTTTTTTGGAAAAAAACCCAAGAAAAAAAATCAGAATATATTCTAAAGGTTCAAGAAAATAAATTATCAAGAATATATATATATATATAATATATATATATATATATATATATATATATATATATATATATATATATATATATATATATATATATATATATATATATATATATATATAATAATAATAATAATATTATTATTAATATATATAATATTAATATATATATATTATATAATAAATATATATATATATATATATATATATATATATATATATATATATATATATATATATATATATATATATAATTAAAAAGTATGATGCTCACGATTTTAACGACGATAGTGGAGCTCAAAACAAGTTGAAAAGCCCAGAACATATAGGTCAAAAGTTATTGTTTTCAAAATATGGCCTTTTAAAGTTTAAAAATTCAACACTCACCCGCTTTCGTCGAAGTGACTCGAGCTTGAACGTTTTTTGGACAATTTGCATGTTTACACTTTTTTAAGAAGATGTTCATTTACATACAAATAAAAAAAAAAACTTTTTTTCAATTTATTTTGATATTTAATTTAATTAAATTTAGAAAACAATATATAATTATTGTTTGGTTTTTATTTGTAATTAAAAAATAGTTTTACCAAAAGTATGGGCTAAATATCCATTTTAAGAACACAAATTATAATGTTTTAAAATAGCACTTTTTTATTTTGCTTAAAGAATAGAAAGTCTCTAATTATAAAAAAGCAGTTACATTTAATTTAAAAATTTTCTCAAAATGTCGTCCTCCACTTTCTACACAAGTCACTTCGACGAACCCGCGGTACCTTAACACTGCCTTCTGGCCTAATTAATTAAAGAATTAAAAATTTTATCACGAAGTTGAGCTTCAGTTTGAATTTCACCATCCGCGTAAACAAGTTGTTTAAGATCACCCCAATACCAAAAATCTAACGGATTTAAGTCTGGAGATCTCGCGGGCCTTTTCTTGGTTCTGAGATTTTCCAATCCAACGATTTGGATAATTGGGTTAAATGTTCAACGACTCCTCCAAAAATAGAGGGTGCCCCATCATAAAAGAAACCATAAATTTAGCCTTTGTTGAAGGGCAAGTCCTCCAGGGGCTTCCAAAGCTGAAATTTTGTGACAAAAATTTAAATACGCTGGCCCTGTAAGATTTGAAGCAACTCGAAAGGACCAATTACATTATCACCCAGAATACCGCCCAAATGTTTATTTTAAAACGTTGTTCAAAATGGGCCTGGAATGGTATGGGGTTTTCTTGTGACCAAGTATTGTATTATGGAAGTTTAATATCCCATCTCTGGTAAAAGTACATTCATCAGTAATAAAATGCTACCAAGAAACTGGTGATTGTTTTTTTGTAAAAACCATTGGCAAAATTAATCTGGTGGAAAACTTTTGGGTAGTAAAGCCGAACGTTGATGGTATAAGGATAAAGAAGATTTTCCCGTGGTCCTGTGAATTTGGAGGTGAATGTTTACTTTGGGGCCTAATGACCTCGACTAATAAACCAGGATTTTCTTCCGAATTTCAAAATTCTTTCCTCTTGTTCCACAGTTATGTGCCTTCCAGGTCCTTATTTATATTTTCTTGAAACCCCCCCGTTTCCAAAACTCTTTGGAACTTGTACTATGGTTGTTCGAAATGGGTATTCGTTGGGAAATCTTTCACTGTAAATTTGAGCAGCTAAATTAGCATTTTGGTGTGCTTCACCGTAAATTAAAAGCATATCGGCATATTCCCGGTTTAAAAACATGATTTTTAACTTTAAGCCGAAATAAACAAACGTACTTAAATCCGTGGCGAGTCAGCAATACGCGACGCGGCAATGCACGACTGATACAACTCCACGCTGCGGTAGCATGTTGACAATTGTTTTTTTAATTTTTTACTGGGAGAAATACTATTGTTTTTTTTATTTGTAAACTGAAACCTTTAAAACTTAGTTTATTTTATTAGGAAAAATTCCACCGATGAGCGATTAAGATGAAAGTTGCCAATTGTTGCGTTTCAGAATAATTCTCCAAAGCTTGTATCTTTGATATCGTTTAGACAAAAATCTGTCGTTTTGACAGAATGTTATTGAATTTTTGACTTTTTTATCTACTATCGCCCAAAAAAGATGAGCATCATACTTTTTACATTTTTTATATATATATATATATATATATATATATATATATATATATATATATATATATATATATATATATATTATATATATGTATATATGTATATATGTATATATTATATATATATTTTTATTTTATATATATATATATATATATATATATATATATATATATATATATATATATAATAGGAATAATTTTTTGAAAGAATGATTAAAAGAAAATTAACATTTTATTATATAAGACTAACCGATATTTATTATATTTTTTCTAACAGTAATACATTTTGTTTAACGTTGTTGCTGGCCTGTAAAATATTCCCCATTGGGGTAAACTTACTGTAAACAATAATTTGTAAAAGCTTTATTTCGCCTGTTAATGAAAATCCATATGTAGAAACGGTTTTCTTATCAAATTTGAGAATGCATACTTCTTCATATAACTTTTGGATATATATCTTTCAGAATTATGATATTGAGGACTTTCCGTCAAGTCCGATGGATAATAAAAGATTGTGGTCTAATAATTTAATCTTAGAAATTCGATAATATCTAAATAATTATATGTATATTTTGTTTTATGGGGATTTTTTTGTATTATTTAATTTTAAATAAATTTTAAGATTGACGTTACTTTTTTCTTTAGAGTCGATAAAAAATTAATGACAATAAATGACACCTATTATCTGTCTTTTTTTTTTAATGTAAAAAAAAATAATTATTTAGGGTAATTAAAAAAACCCTATATAAAAAGGTTTATTATTTGTTTATACACGCCAATGGGTTAATTAAAGATTTTTTGTAAAATCTGTTCATAAAAGATTTTTAACATTTTTCCCCACTTCGTTTTTTTGAAATATCAAATAGGACTTAAAAAAAACAGGAGTGATTTAAAGTTAAAAAATTTTTCACTTTTATTAAATTAAATAGTAATTTTAATTGTTTTGTTAGTAGATATGTGTACCTTAATGTTTAATGAAATAGAAGATTCGCAGTTAGGTGGAGGTAAAGGCTTAAAACACAGCAGGTACTGTCACCCATCTTTGACTCTTGTATATCTTTGACAACTTTCAGGGGGTTTACATATTTTACTATTTAAAACATTTAATAAACTGGTTATTTGTAAAAGTGGAAATGTTCTTTCGACTTTCCATCACTCATATTAAAATTTTGAGACCTAATTTAATTTTTTCTTAAAAAAAAACAAGGAAGGAAGGCAAAAAATCCTTTAAAAAAACTATAAGCAACTAAGTATTTTACTAAAAATGTGTGTTAAATGAAGAGAGATTAAAATTTTGCAAAAATAGTAAAATATTTACCTTTTTCTTTTAAATAATTAAAAATTTTTTAATTAATACAACCAGATGTTTGGGGATTACCGAAAATAGTTTTAAGGGAACCGCGTATTCAGGAACAAACCGACTCCGTAGGAGGAGTTGTGTTGCCTGATTAACGCGTTGAGTGCCAGGAAAGTATTAAGGTAATCAAAATGAGTTGTATTTAAAAGATTATACAGCATAAAAACAACCTTTTCCACACTTTAAAAAAAGTAATACATTCCCCTTTTAACGATCTACTACCAAATCTCGTTTTATTTGCCATCATAAGTATGACAGTATAAATGATTCTACGACATAAGGTGAAGTATACTAGTAGCTATTATGGTATATAGTAGTAACATCAAACCACCAAGCCAGGTAGCATAAACAATTATCAGAGATAACATACATGATTAATGATTATGAAGGTAGCATGCATGATTATCACTTATTATTTCTCTTTAATATAAAAAAATATCGGGAGTGATGATCGCGTTAATTAGAATTGAAAAGTTAACAACGGTTTAGAATGCTTAACAAAACATCATTGTCGGTTATTAATGATTTTAGTAGACAACCTGTCAAAATCTTAATTTTGTTAAAATTTTAAACCGTTGTTAACTTTTAACAATTGCTAAGTCCATTGCTAAATTTAACAACGCGATCATCACTCGGCCGTATGAGTTGTATAATCCAAATCATACCATTTTTGGCACATTTTTGAAGAAAAGTGTCAATTTTGGCAGTTCGCTGGTGCCATTTTTGCGAGCGATTATTTTTATTGAATTTAAAGAACAAACTAATGCAAATTTAAATTTTCTTTAAATTTAATTTATGGTCCATATGATATGGACTTTTAAAATACCCATAGTGCCCAAGAGGCCACTTTTAACAACAATAATTTTCCGCCATTTTAAAGGCTAACGGCCCGTGGAACATTATTTAATTGATTGGAATAAAACGGCAGCTATTATTGGCTATGAATAATTCCCAGAATGGAGCTTAATCTCGCGAGACCGTATTAATTGTATTGATTAATTTTCATAGCTCTGTACACAGTTGTTTCACGTCTATATTGATTGGTAACATAAAATAATTTATTTTTATTAGTCGTCAGACTTAATAAAATGATGAAGAGTTTTGCCATAGTGTTTTATTTACAGTTTGGGTACTTTCAGGTCTTCAGTTACTGGACTATTAGGTGTTGGGATTTAAAAATGAAAAAATCATTTGTTTCCTTTAAGTATATATTTTTTCAAATATCACAGTCCACGAAGGTTTAGAGCCTAAGTTTTAAATATTTTGATGTCTTAAAAAAAGAAGGGACAGTTTAAACTTGGGATTAAAAAAAGGTTTTGAGGGGATGGGAAGACCCTGGGGAAAACAGTTTACTCAGGTGGGGGCCCATTCATTACGTCAGGATTTTGGGGGGGGGGGGTTCGCCAAATCTCACCTAATTTCACGGGGGAATAGAGGGCTCTAAAAATCACCATTTTTTTAGTCTGCTATTTCCAAATTTTTAAAGACCTCCACTCACTCTAAAATATTAAGTGAGCGAGTTTTTTTTTTTTTTGTAAACTTAAAAAAAAAACCGAGAAAGCTAAAACTTTTATTATCAGTTTAAAAAATAGTTTTTCCATTGGATGTCTGTTTTATTTTAAAAGTATTAATTGAATATTATTTTTCTGACTTTCAACCTTTTTCTCCATTGGTAGTTGTAAAAGTTTAATTAAATTTATGAAATAAAATAATAACAACATGCTTTAAACATAACCATGGCATTTTTGAAATTATAGATCAATTTTGTCCGTTTTCTAATTTAAAAATATAAAAATGTAATATGAAATCAATGTAATTTTGCTAATTAAATTATGTTTTTAATACCTTTAAAAGTTAGACATTATTTAGACTTGATTAAATTACTATATATAAATAACTAACATAGTCATGGAGCTTGATTACTATGGATAGTTAAAGACAAAAATTAACTACTTAAATGCTATCAAAAGCAAAGTTTACAGAATTAACTTGTAAGTTGGAACACTTATTGTAGTCGTGATTAGTGATGGAAAATTTCCGGATTTATATATTTGGGAAATATTTCCAGAAGTATATCAGGGAAAAATTGGATAATATGAAAATATTGAAAATATAAAATAAGAACCAAAAACTCAAAAACTAAAAAAAATAAAAATTTGTTGGTAATAATATTAAATTTTATAATTTTTGGTTGGTTTCGAAATGTTTTTCATTTAACTCAACCCCTTTCGCCCCGTGATTTTGAGAAACGGGTTGAGTCAAATTTTTAAAAAGAAGATTTAAACCAGTCAAAATATCCGGCTCAAAATCTGAGCACTCATGGTATTTACTAAGACAATTCCGCGAATGAAAAAACTTAAAATCAATATAGTAATTGATTATCAATAAAATATATTTTTCTGAGGTAAGATTGTCTTGGGCGTAGTTCGTTTTTTTAGTTCGTTTTTTTGAAGGCTCATAATGGAAGCATTAAAAAAGGGCCCAGATCGAAAAAAATTTAGTTTTGATTTTTTAAAATTCTAAATTTATTTATTTTTGTTTATAAAACACAAAATACAAATTTTTTTAATAGCACTTAACATGACAGTGCTGTGAATGGGATTTTTTTAAAAAGCTTTAGGTGATTGTCTTAATGTAGATTTTTGGTTAGTTAAATGAACTAAGAGTGTATCATCGGCGAACTAGTTCGCGTAGTTCAAAAAAAGAGCGCTTTTTTTTCCCCCTAGGTCGTTCGCGAACACCCAAGCCTGTAACGATTGATGACACGATTGACAAATCCGTAAAACTATTGTCTTTTTAGCCAGTTACATTTTCTCTTTTTCCTTTTTATTTGAAAGCAAATTCCGAATAATGATACTTTAAATAAGGTTATTTATAAAAGAGTTGAATTGTCATTCAAAAATTAAATCGCAAAATACATTAATATAAATATAAAATTGCAAAATAAGAAATTACTAAAAAGTAATACACATCAACCACAAAGAAAAAAGTTGATCAAGAAGATAGAATAGAATAGAATAGAATATTTTAGCCAGTTTGGTACATTGTAGTACATAGGTTCGTCACACATAAATTTATATTCAAAAAAAATACATAATGATTGTTTATAATCATAAAAAAAATACAAAGTCAAACTTAATAAAGAAATTAATTACATACACACACAAACAAAAACATAAAAAGTTAAGTTTAATAAAAAAAATAAATATAAAACATATAATTACAGCTAAAATCACATATAATTGTGTACACTGAATAAGAATCCCTGGAATTTATCCACAGTATAAACACAAAATCAACGACATAGTTGTAAGCATAAATATTAAGGTTTTGGCAATAAACTCTTCTACGGAATAAAAGGCCCCCCCAATGAGAAACTCTTCTTTAAAAAATTTTAACCCCCCGGATTCGGACCGGGACCGTTGCAGTTTTGTAATATAAGGGGAGACGTTAAAAGAAAAAAGTCTTTTTTTGGGGAAAGAAGAAAATCCTTCTGTGTACCATTATTTGAATTTAAATTCAAAATAAATGTCTATTTTTTTAATCAAACGTAATGCATTTATATATATAAATACATGGAAAGTCAAAATTTGTTTTTATTAACAAAAGTCGATGACGTGTCTACATATCCCATATTAAAAATTAGTCTCAATATTCTCTGGCTATTAACACCCTTTCACATAGACTACCGCAACCCCAGATGATCACATTCTCCATCGATGTCCTCAGCACCTTTAATATGGTATTCAGCATATAGAAGGATTATCCTTCTTTCCGGGAGTGCAATTTAACTTTTTTTTAGCAAGAATAACTAACATGAAAATTGGAATCCCCAAGTTTGATACTTTCATTATTCAAAATCTTAACAATATAGGTACTTTTTTTCGAAATCATTTTTCATTGTGAAATTTGACTGCACAAAAGTAGAAGAAATACACAAACCTTTGTTTTGAATTGTTTTAAACGCGTTTTTATTATTTTTTTAAATTTTTTAATTTCTATATTTTCGAAATGGTAAATATTTCCATTTACTCTAGTCGTGTAGAAACTCCAAGATGAGAATGTGTTGATGGTATAAAATTAAGATTGCAGTTTTTTTTTAATATGTGGTCAAAAATAATTGAAAAAATCACCAAATTGAACTTTTAGGTGAAAGAGAAAACTTGATAGGTTCTTGTAAGTTTTTATTTGATATCAGGCGTTTTTTTTTAGTAGTAGTTTAGAAATGACACGACGTTGTTTAGGATCATCCATCCATGACTAAACCAGACCATGTTTGTGGATTTTCTCGGATTTAAGAAAAAATGTGTATTTTTTGTGTAGAAGAAATACCTATTAGAGGCAGCCTTGCCTCTCGGCAGTGCGAACAAGCGTGTGAGGAAGAAACAAACACAGTATAACCTTTCTCATTTCAACATGCTGATTGTTTGATGGAGAGGGGTCGACCAATCAGCACGCAGAGCGGGGTGTATACCTCTACCACCGACCAATCAGCACGTTGGAGTGCGAGAGAAAGGTTATACTGTGATTCTTCTTTCTCTCTCTCACGCCTAATTGCACTGCTGTTTAAAGAATTATTTGTAATATCTGGAGAGAGAAGAGGTACTGATGCAGTATGAGGTCAGAATAAAACCCTTGCATGAAGAGAAATAATTTAAAAAAATCTGGTCACAAAATAATAGAACAGAGAAACGCGTCTATTTAACGTGTCAAATGTATAAAAACGCTGCATATCGACCATTTCGAAAATGAGTTGGCTTGATTAAGATGCGGTGTTGTCTTCCCCCCCCAAAAGACCAGTTCAAAATGTACAGTAGGGTTATTTTACGGCCCCTGTTAGGGCGCCGCTCTCCAGGAAACCATAGCAAATACCTTTTTTTGTTCGCGTGCTCATTGGTCGGATGGGAGGGATAAAACCCCGCCCACCAATGAGCACAGAGAGCAAAAAGGGATTAGACTTATTGGCATTTTTCTCTGGCACGCTACCGGAGGTGGTTATATGTGAAAAAAGTTATACCAAATCTATCTTTTTTCTTTTCTTGTAGTAATGTTTTTTACACATTTTTGTTTGTTTATCTAGAATTTTAAAACAACAATGCTTACTAACGATTTAAATGTACCTTTGTAAGGAATTTTAAAAATTATGAACCAGTTTTTTCTTCTGTTGATATTTAAAAGTGCAAAAATTAAACATGTAATAAATTTGATCTCGTTAATGAAATTGTAAACATAATATTCTATGAAAAGCAGGATCGATACAATTACCACATAAATGTTATAGTCGGCTTAAACATAATTAGAATGAATCCGCGTGGATCGATACAATTTCCACGTAAATATTATAGTCGGCCCAAAAGTCATTATAATAAATCTATTGCCTTGTGTTCTGGAACGAATAATATAGGTAGCCGGAAAGGATATTATCGTAAGGCAAATGTGAAGATAGGGACTACGGACGTCTCCGTAATGTTACACCCGGATAATATAATTAAGGTCATAAAGGCATTAAAGGTAAATAGAAATGCACACTAAATTACCTCTTCAGGGTTTCGAAAAAATGCTCAGCCAAATTTCAGGAGGTGATTCCTCAATGAATATTATAAACAAAGTGTTTATAAATGTGGGTCTAAAAATTCGTTGCTTCTAACATACAAGCATAGGCGTGCGTAGGGTAAAGCTGGTGTGGGTGCCGAGATAATAATAGTAATAATAATAATAATAATAATGAAGTAAATGAAACTGTGAATAAAAAATATATCGATATTAATACATTGTTATTAATAAAATTAATTAATAATAAATTAATAAGAATAAATTTTAAAAGTTTTAATTATGAAATAATAACAAACCAAGTACATTATACATTATTTATTATAAAATCGTTCTTTCTTTCATAAGGTATCAATATTTGCGGTTATTCTGTTCCACAAATGGAACCAGGAGATTTTCTAAGCATTCTTGGCGCATTGTGGATCTTAATTTTGATTTTACCATACCATTTTCGAGAAGGTTCGTTCGCGTGTAATTTTTAAGTCAAACCTTTTTAAATAATAATTTTCATATTTTAAATACAGTAATCTTTTTCATACTAGTGGGGGTGCCACGGCACTGTGCGCACGCCTATGCATACAAGGTCTATGAAATAGCCATCTTGTCTATTTTTTTATAGATTCCTAAAGTAGCCTTTAGAGAATGAATTAAATTGAAGCAAAGGGATAGTACACAAAATTATCATTTTTCCATTTTTTTCCGATACATAAGATTTTATATTCATGTTTAGTACCAATAGAATTAAACTTTAATTTATTTTAGAAATTTTGGTTTAAATTTAAAAATATAATAAAATTACAAAAATATATATATATATATATATATATATATATATATATATATATATATATATATATATATATATATAATTTTTATTTATATATATATATATATATATATATATATATATATATATATATATATATATATATATATATATATATATATATATATATATATATATATATATATATATATATATATATATATATATATATATATATATATATACGGAACAAAAATAGTAGTATTCTTGTTCAAGTCTAGGCGTATATTACTATTTTTATTACATGTTGAAGAAAGTAAAATATATCTTTAAATTAATTATGTTACTGAAAATGATCAGAAAATCGTTTTCATTAAAACTTTACTCATTGCACATTCTTTGTAAAAAATAGACAATACGGCTATTTCACATGTTTTTTTAATACTAAAAAGTCAAATTTTAAATTAATGCATACAACAAATTCTATAGTGATAAAGCGTTTTGTTTCAGTTTTTGTCCTAAAATATAAATCAAACTCGATATTAACATTTTATTTAAAATTTATAATAACCTGAAGAACTTATAAACTCAGATGAGCGAAACAAAAGGAAAACTCTGTGCAAAGATATGCCCATAGCTGGTTTTACCAGAGTTTTTTTGACTTAAATTTAAGACAAAAAACTTTTAACAAACAAAAAACTCTTGGTGAAATTTCAGAATTTATGTACTTCAGCAGATTGTAAAATGTTTGACCGCTATGGATGCTTTTTTCTTGCTTAGAAGAATACAGATTAAATAAAAAACTTTTCTTTCAGTCAGCTAATTAGACTTCCTGGGTTTGAGTTTCCTGAGAAAAAAAAGAAGACATAATGCCTAAACTTTTTATGACTTTTTAGTACAAAAAAGAAAAATTTTTTTTTTATATATACATAGGGCTCCATATTTATTTTTAGTAAAAAAAAATGTAATTTTAAATTTTTGTAAGAAATTTGGGGTTTTAAATTAAAAAATTATATAAAAAAAAATTTGAAAGAAAAAAAGGGGCAGCGGGTGCAGGGTTAAGGGGAAAGGGAGGAACGGGCAAGGGGAAAAAAATTTTCGCCACGTAAAATATGGTAAGGGTTATATGGGGAAATTTTAACATTATACTGTGTGTAATACAATTATTGGCGACGAAAAGTCAATAAAGTCAAAATTAAGATTTTTAATAATTAAAAATTACATTTTTAATTGATTGTTTAGTTACATTTTGTCTTGGGAGCCTACAACCCTTTAATCTTTATGGTCCAACTGCCACTGCCTGTAATTTTACTTTACTATACATATTTTAAAAAATAATTTAGTAATTTTTAGGTTAAAAAATAATTTATGTATTTTTTAAACAAATATAAAACTATATTTTTATCTAAAACTGTTTAAATAAATTCAAAAATATTTTTACATTTAATTAATAAAAAAAATTTTTTACTTATGTTGCATTTTTTTAAATGTTAAAGAGCAAAATTATATTAAAAACTTAAAAGTCACAATTTCTTTTAAATTAAAAGGAAATGGCATATGTAAAGTTATGACTAATAATCATTTTAAGACTAAATAAAACGTTACAATATAATCATAAATTGCTTTTTTTAAAAAACTCATAAAAATTTTATATTATTACTCGAAAATGCAGTTTCTTTTTAAATGTTACTTAAATTCTGATCATAATGCGTGGTTTAATTTTTACTTCTTATTTTTTGGGTTTGTAAGGGCATTTTTATTTTAATTAACGTTATAAGTCTGGTGGGTTATTGTTAGAGTACGAGTTAAAATTATGGACGAGGCGACGCTAGGAGCCGAGTCGCAAGTATAAACGAGCAAGTGTAACAACCTACCGGACATGTATCGAAATATATTTTATTTACTGTAAGTCCGTTTTTATCATTATTTGATTTCAAAAATTAAAAATCACATTATTTTCTGAAAATCGCATCATTTCTGTCTCGTGACAACAGTCAACATGTAAAAAAAAAATCATGTTGCATATTTTTGAGTGTCTAATTTGATTTATAAAAATGAAACAGTCCTTTTACCTCAGATCGCTGCTCTTGACATATCCAAAGCTTCTGATCAGGTCTGGCATGATGGGCTTTTTAACAAACTTTCTTCTTACGGTCTTCCACCTAAGCTTTGCTCTTGGTTCTACAGTTTCCTTTTTAATCGACGTTACTGAAAAATGGTCTTCTTCTAGCCTCTACCAAATTAATGGGGTGCCCCAGGGCTCATTTCTAGTACCCACGCTTTTTTTTCACACATTAAAATCTTTTTCTTCCACAATCAATCCCATTCATAGTTTTGTTGACGATAGTACCCTCCACTCTAGTATTCAATTTCTTAAGCCACCATGTAGTTCTCATTTACAAAGCAAGCGCAGGTCAATACAGATATATCTCATTGACCTGCGCTTACTTATCTTGGATTGGAGCCCCAAAACTTGTTCAGTTAATGCCTCGAAAACATGTGGGTTGCGAAAAACGCTGTCATCCGTTACATACGAGTATGAGCGGCCAGGTTCTACAGAACAAAAAGTCGTTTAATCTTGCGGCGTCACTTTCGAGAATAACCTCAACTAGCACAAACACATTACATCCATAGTCTCGGCAGTTTAAAAAAGCTTGATTCCTTTTTCGAGCCAGAAAATTTCTCTTCTTCCAATCTGTATACCCATCATGTACCCCCAAATCAACCTTTTTAGAATATTGTTTTTCGTGTCTGAGGAAGGCGTCCCCAAACACTTAGCATTCTGACCCATTCTTTCACTCCATTGTCTTATTAATGATCCCACGCTCACAGAAAGGCGCCCACCCTCGAGCTGTAGGGGGTCTGTCGCTCTTCTATAGGTATTTTCACGGCTTTTGCTGAGAGGAGTTTGCCAGTAAAATTTTCCCCCTCTGGCAGCTGCCAACAGAGCAACACGTAGTGCAATTTTTATAATCCTTTACAGTTCAGTTGAGGCCCCGAACACCCGGGTTTCTTTCGTTTTTCATTCATAGAGGTCAAGTCTTTACCGGGGCCCGCAGAAGTTTTTTTTTTTCCTCCCAACCCCCAAATATTTAAGTCCCGTTAAAAAAAAACTCCCATTACCTCACTAAAGACACCCACGGTACGTTAGTACTTGGGGATCATCTGTCGCAAAAAAAAAAAAAAGTCCGGCATGTGTTGCTTAGCGACAATTTCCAGCCTATATATTGTAATAACTAACCACCGGACTAAATTGATACTCAATCGAAAGTCTACCAGTATAAAATAAAATTATTTTCGGTAGTCCATTTGGCAATTCATATTTAATTTGGTCAAAGGGACTTTTCGATTTTCTGTACATTATTTTATCCCAAGAGTATATGATACGTATCGTAAACTGTCTGTAATAAAGAGGACAGAGTTAAAGGCCGAAAAATGTCAGGAGCGATTATTTTTACAAGTAAAGGTAGAAGCCCAATTGGGTATCTTACCTGTATTTTAAGGTAAATGTTGCTTGTATTAGAAGAATTTAAAAAAAATTGTCTTTTTTAAAAAGGAGCTATTAGGTAAAGCTGTTAAAGTAGAAGGCATTGCAATAGCAGTGTCTTAAAGCTTTTCAGTGGAAACTAAACAATTTGGTTTTATTTTGTCCAGAACTTTTGCATATCGATAAATGGGTTTTACAAAAATTGCAATTGCAAACGCATTATTTAGCCCCCAGAACCCTCTTTACAAAGTTTTAATTTAATTTAATTGTTTTAGAACCCATGTAATGAATAAACTGCCATTAATTGAAAAAATTAATTTATCATAGTTTTACTGGTCTTTAATTTAAATACTTTTGTTAAATGCCTTATAACATTTTATCAATGACTAATCTATTAGTTGTTTATTATACATGTGTTTTAATAATAATAATATCCATTATTTACTAGTTAATAATAAATTTTCGATTCACTGATTCCACTTTTCTCTAAAATTAAAAAAAGTGAAACACCTTTGCAATACCATTTAATATTTTATTTATAACATAAAAAACAGAGCTGGCTATAAAACAGTCGTCAGAACGCTTCATCGGTTATTTTTAATTTAAACGATTTAATAAGGACACAATCAATCTATTTTTTTTACCTAAATTAACCTCGTGAATAGTAAATTATTTAGTAAGAATATTATGGCTACGAAACTTTAAACGCGGACAAATTTCTTTCCGAACCATTATTATTTAGTTGTTAACATTGTATTAACAAGGGGTGTTCGCAAAAGAGGAAAAATTTTAAATAAAATAATATTAGGTCCAACAGGTTATTTATAATCTTTTGTAAGTTCCAAAGTTTTAAAAGTTAATAATTGTTTCGAATAACAATTAAAGCAATATTTTGTTAAATACGCTTTTTCAAAAAATAGTATTACTAATAATAAATCATGACCTCTTTAATTTAACGTAATTTAACCCATTTTATGGGTGTGCTTGACGTCAGTTGTGTAGTTAACCCCATCTCCATTATTTGTTTTGATTTTGTATCCTAATAGCAGAGCTGTGTTGTCAGTGGTCAATAGAATAATATATAAATCGAACACCAGGTCTGTATTTTAAAATATTTTTGCATATGTACCCTTAATTGAATTTAATTTATTCCTAGGGTTGTGTACCATGATTTTTGCGTTAAGATAACCCTGCTAGCCGATAGCAAAAATATTCTATTAAATCATTTGCACTTGGCGTACTTTCGATATTTTTTTGAATAATTTTAAATAATTATTTTTTAAATCAGACACACTGTTTATGAGCTCCAATAATTCCCAAAAGCGTACCATCTGGTAAACTTATCTATAATCTTAAACAACATTAATATTATGCTAACCTTGATGTTTTTAACAGACCAAATAGACTGCCTTCAGTGATCCACCAGTTGTACCCAAAATGACAAATTGTAATAACTTTTAGAATAAATATTAGCGAGAAGAGTGTAATTAAACTTGTTTCGTGATGTTTTAATAGAAAGTTTTTCATTGTGCCCTAATGGATATGAGCAAGACAAAATTGGAAATAATTTTAAAATATTTTGTTTTTTTTCTAATGGGTAAATATTCTAATTAGCTAAAAGAGGATTGGAGAGGTCGGATTTTTGTAGAAGAGGCAGTTGAGAGAGAGGGGTTTAAAGAAAGAAATTTTCTGTTTTTGCCACTCCAAAAAACTCACCGAGTTAATTGTCATAACTAAAATAGTTTATGCCCTATTTTCTTCCATGTTCGATTGGCCCAAAGTATGTGCCTTCAAAAACGAAACCGGTAGGCAACCCTTTGGGAAATAAAAAAAAATAATTGAGGCGACATAACAGTTGGGATAAGAGATCGTAGGTTTGCATAGATGGGGCTACTAGTAAAACCATATGATTTCTAGTTGCTCTATAACCTTTAAAGGACACCTGAATAAATTTGACAGCAGTCGGATATTTGTTTTGAATTATAGTTTTGAATAAAGCAACTTTTGTTACTTTGAAATAAAACATTGCTTTTTAGCGAAAAGAAATACGTTAAAACCAAGGCTTGGCTTGATAAACATTATTGGACTTTGCACCAGAAAAACAACCTTAAGACGTTGTCGATGCATGCAGTGGACGCCCCAAAGAGGGTGTTATTAAAAAACATCAAAAATTGACAGATTAATTTTTGGATGACCGCAAAATGAAATTGATCGAGATAGCAGACTCAAAATACAAAAAAAGGTTTAACATCGTAAATAAATATTTGGGTATGCGTAAGCTCTGTTCAAAGGAGTGCCGCCCATCAAAATCGACCAAAAAAAAACGAATTGATGATTCGAGCAGGGGAGATGTTCCATTATAATAAACCCGAATTTTGGTCGATTTGTGACAATGGATGAAACATGGACATTTAACCAGAATCAAAACGATGGACATCTGGGTGTCTGCACGTGATGAACCGACTAGGGGAAAGACCCCCAGTATTTTGGAGATGCGCATGCTATAATATTCATCGACTATCTTGGAAAGGGAAAAACCATCAGGAGCGACAATTACATAGCGTTATTGAAGCGTTTAAGGAAAAAATTACAAAAAAAAGGCCCCATTTGAAGAAGAAAAGAGTGTTGTTTCACAAGACAATGCACCGTGTCACAAATCAATGAAAACGATGGCAAAATTGCTTGAATTGCTTTTGAATTGCTTCCGAATCCACCGTATTCTTCAGACCTGGCCCATAGCGACTTTTTTCTGTTCTC
The DNA here is from genome assembly GCA_019359885.1 of Listronotus oregonensis. Taxonomy (NCBI): domain Eukaryota; kingdom Metazoa; phylum Arthropoda; class Insecta; order Coleoptera; family Curculionidae; genus Listronotus; species Listronotus oregonensis. The sequence goes on along the minus strand of JAHBCN010010419.1, from coordinate 4,145 downwards.
ATACCTTAACAGAATGCTCGCTTGGGAAAAAAATTTATTTAACATTTAAGAACTCGGTTCATTTTTTATAAAGTAGAAAATACCTTTTTTCTATATTTTAATAACTAGGAAATATTCTTGTAGTTCTTTAAACCCTTTGGGCCTTATTATTGCTGTTGGTTTTTTCATAGGTTTAAATGATACTGATTTAATTTCATTCGGGGTCTTCTTTGAGGAACAAGTTTTAATGACTTTATACTTCGCGACAAAGTTGGCAAATTGGGATGACTTAGAAAAACAGGGAACTACTTTTGATTTAATATTCTTTATCCAAACCCGTACCTTTAGGATATTTTTTTTGTTATTAGAAAAGTATTTGGTTGTAAAAATAATAGGCTAAATGTCCCAAAAATGTTGTCGTCCAGTGAAATAGTGAATGGTATTTTGTAAAAAAGCAGAAAAAGAAATAATTTATTATTCTGACATAATAGTAATGCATGAATAACAAGATGTGATAAAGACGAGGACAAGGGAGCAATTTTTATTGTTTATTCGAAGAAAGAAAGAAAAACGGTACCCTAGGATTGTATTACAAATTGGAGTCCCACACCCGAAGCCGAAGAGGATGGAGAGGGGAGATTGTAACACATTTTTTTAATGTCCATAAAAGTCCCCGTGGAATAAATTTGGTTAAGGGCCCTTTTGTTGTTTTTCTTTATCGTTTTTATAACCCAATGCTGACCACATTATTAAAATGGGTAAAAAAAAAATTTAAAAAAAATATTCTTATTAAAAAAATACAGACCATTTGTAATGCTGAGTTGTATTGAGACATGCATTTAATTTTTTTTAAACCCCGACAAAAAAACAATAGAAAACCATTGGGGGGCAGGTTTTAATTTTGCCCAAAAAAAATTTTTGGAAGCCTTGGAAAACATAAACATAGGAGTCCGTGTCTAAACCCTATTAAAAAAAACCTGGGTTTTTAAACAAATATTTTTGATATATGACCTCCTAAAAATGACTACCAAAAAAAAAATCGAACATGGATTTTTTTCCCCAAAATTTAGAAAGAAATTTTGTTTTTTTTTTAAGTTTTTCATTATTTTTCCTATAATTGTCACAAAAAATTTTTAATTTAAAAAAAACTATTTATCAACCTGTACAATTTCATTCAAAATATATTTTTAAAAGATGATTAAAAATGTGACTTTTCGTACACGTACTAGTATTAAATCCCATAAACACATGTAAAACATATTAATTTTTTGTCATCGATTCAACAAGGGTCCCTGTTTCCGAAGCAGCCCCCAGATGTTCCCGGGTCCCGACCCGGTTCCTGATTTCCCCAGTATTAAATTTCCCCCGATATGGGTAACTTTAAGTGGTCCGTTGTATTATAAATAGAAAATTTAGAGACATAGGAGGTAAAGTCGACCAAGAAGGCACATACGTATGTGCTTAAATTGTTTTCTGATAAAGGTCGAACTTTTATAAATTTTTTTTGTTTCCTTTTTTTATTATACTTATTTGAAAAATTTTTTATTGTTTTGGTTTGTATAATAAAAATGTTGGTTGAAAATATTTAAGCCAAACAAATATCTTTAAAAAAATAATTAAAAGTTATTTAAAAGAAAATGCTTTTGCCCAAACATGTTTTTTTCCATTAAACAAACGTTTTTATATTAAAATGACGTTTCCATGAAATATTGTTCGTTTTATATATAGTTTGGTTTATTTAGCCCCTTCCAAGTTTTCCAAATACACTTTAATCAAATAAATAAATAAATAGGGCATAAGCTAAAAATGTATCGAGTTCCGCAAGTCACTTTGGCCCCAATCTGGTTGGCCCCCGCCCGCCAACGACGATGACGTGACATAACATGACGTTCTTCTCGCCCCCTTTTGGGGGACCTGCACGCTTAACTGCGTTCCCCAAAAGGCCTATTATTCATTCGTGTATACTCCTGCTGTTCGTATATTTCGATGAGCATCTTTCGTTATTTTCTTTTTTTTTAAAAATTAAACTTTGCACGATTTTTTTTAGAAATTATTTTGTTATTTAAAAAAAGTTTTTTTTATCATTACTCATTCTTTTACGGATTCCCTAAAAAAATGTATAAAATTTTATTCATTATGTTAATTAAATTAAAAAATATGTATACCCCTTTTTTTGTCAAAAAAATGAGTTTCTAGGAGGGCCGTTTGTTATTTTTAAAAGTATTTTCCATAGTTACCAATTTTTTTGTCAGGTATTTTTTTAAAAAAAAAACCAAATTTTTCATTATAAAAGAATAAAAAAAATGTTTACACAATAAAATTTTGAAATTATTAATTTATAGTATTTTTAGTTTTTTTTAAACCCCCAAAAAAAAGATAATATGTTCCAGAAAGAAAAATTTCCTTGACCAAAATTTAAAGGTTCGTACAAAAAAAATTCTGTATTGTAGAATTTTTTAAAAAAAATTTCTAAATTTTTTTATTTTTTTTTTAGGCTTTGCACGCACTGTAATGAAATCAGAATTTAATATTTAAAAATCGATGCAATATATACAGGGGGGGAAAGTTCAAAAAAGAACTAAACACTAAAACAGAGTGGGTCGAATTTTAAACAAGGACATACGCCCAAAATATTTAAAAGCGTAATGCTGACGAAGGGCTGGCCTCGAACGCCGTCTTCGCTGTTCGAAACAGCGCTTACACAAGTATGACAATTGCGAAGCCTTTTTTACTTTTTCACCAGTTAAATTTTTCCGTTTCGTTTTTTACATTACACTTTTTCTCTATGTTCGGTTTTATTTTAACCTTTTATATTTATAAACAAAATTCTAGTATAAAAAAATTCTTTAATTATATTTAGTCCTTTAAGTTTAAAATAAGAAATCACCTTTGATTTTTTTTTCATTATTTAAAAAAATTTTTTAAATTCTAAAATTTTTAAATTAATTGGCCCTTATATTTCTTCGAAAGGTATCCTTAAATCCAAATTCTGCTTTTTTTTAAAAATTTAGTTCAAAAAGTTGTATTTTTTAGGAGAAACTTTCTAAAAATTATTTTTTTTAAAATTTCCCACAAACCCTTTTTTTTTTATTTTTAAGACAAGAAACTGAAATTTTATTGAAAAATTTAATTTTTAAATATATCTGACTCTATTTATTAATTTTTGGGTTTTCCCCAAATTTTTTTTCACAGACAAAGAAACAAGATTTTAAAAAACAATATCATTAATTCCATTTAATAATTTTTTAAACTTTTTCCCCCATACAGGAGGTCCCAAATTGATAATCATCATTGGGATCTCGGAAATTTAAAAATAATTAGATTGATTGATAATCTAAATACACAAGTTGAGGTTTTTTTCCCCTCGACACTGCAGCCTACAGGGCTTGTTGTATCTTTGTGTATTTGTTTCAGTTGGTTTGACACCTTAAGGTGTAGCCCTTTAGTTTTTTGGCCCCCCCCCGGGGAGTGTCCACCCCGAGGTTTTGATTTGTTCTCCAGTATGTAAGTGCAGGGCACTCATATGATGGAGGCGTCCTTCCCCTTTTGTCACATAGTCTGCAAATGGGTTTTTTTATAGATGCCCAATTTGCAAATGCTTTAGGGTGCAGGCCGGATTAACCTGTCACTATTCTAATCTGATTCCTATTTAGTTTATTTCACTTTTCTTATGGTGATTCCAACATTGATTTAGTGTGATTTTTTCCCTTTAATGGGTTCCAGTAGACGATGTTGTGTTTGAATCCACCGATATGTAGCCACGAACCGAGGTTTTTGGGTTTTAAAAAAAGGTTAGGACCCACAAACATTGCCGGGCCTGCCTGGCCAGGAGTCTGCATTTTCATTGCCCTGTAAGAGATAGATACGAGGTCGATTAAAGAAGGCAAAGTTGTTCAATTTGATGTTACAAAATGCCACCTTAAAAAATTTAAAAAAATTTTTAAAACTTACAAAGATTTTGAAAAAAAAAATTTTTAATAAGTGTATGTCATTGGTTTTGGGCCAAAAGCTCTTTTAAAAACAAAAAAAAAACCCGGGCCATTTAAAAAAAATTTATGATGCGCCAAGACAAAACGTCGGTGAAAACTAATTTCACCTTAGAAAGAAAATATGAAATGTAAAATTTTTTTGTTATATTTATTTAAATGGGGAACATAAAAAAAAAA
>JAHBCN010010418.1:0-31949 GCA_019359885.1 Listronotus oregonensis | reverse complement strand
AACTCTCTAAAGGCATTTTCCGTGGCCTCTCTTAATTATCAATTGTTTCATACCTCCTCGAGTATATTTTACCTTCTAAATATCCCCACAAAAAATAATCTAAAACTGAGAGGTCCGGAGACCGTGGTGGCCATCGAATAGGTCCGTGAGTGGCTATAAATCGATTAGGAAAGTGCTGTTCCAACCAGTGTTGTATCACGTGAGAGTTGTGAGCCGGAGCTCCATCTTGTTGGAAATAGATGTCATTTACTTGAGCCAAGGGAATACCTTCCAAAATAGTCATTGCTTTTTCTTGAAGGATTTGTATGCATCTATTAGAATTCAAATTTCCTTGGTAAATACAATATTCAATTCTTCTTCCCAAAATGAAACAAGAAACATTGAATCCAAACCTTCCCTGGCGTTCCCTGGGAAAAATAACGTGTTCATTTTCCTGGCTCCAAAACCTTGAGTTATTCCTATTGAGGATACCGCACTGGTAAAATGGACTTCGTCCGACCAAATGATCTTCCTTTCAAAATTATTCTGACTTTCACACATATTGAGAAACCAGTTACAAAACTCCACTCTCCGCTCAAGATCGCCAGGATGAAGATTGTGCACAAGTTTATACTTGTAAGGTTTAAATTTATGTCGTTTCAATATTTTTTCGACTTTTGTTTTGATACTCCGATATTTTCTTCTATTTGCCTGCAAGATATTCCTGGGGTATTTTCAACTGATGCCAAAACATTTATTTCAGCTACTTCATCATCTTTACTATAATTTTTTGGCCTAAGTTTATTAAATGACCCATATTGAATTAGATTGTTTTGTATTTTACGAAATATGCGCCTATCATGCTGTCTTCTTTCAGGATATCTATATAGAAATCGAGAAAAAAGTCAAATTTGAAAAAAATAATATTCGTTCTTCTAACGTACCTATTTAGATAAAGCTCCGCCGCCTCATCGAGGTCTTCGTTGGATAATATGAAACATCTATTCATATCATACTTTTCAAAATGTTCAAAATTTTGATTTTGTGCCATATTTTTTAGATAAATGGTAACGATAATCTAGGAACTAGCATAAAAAAATATAATAGCAATCATTTGACGTTGATTAATTTGACTGTCATTAATTTAAACCAAAGCCGCCTATGTTAAAAAGTAAACAATTGTATGTTTTTCTGCTGTTTATAAAAATAGGTTTCGACTATATTATATTTTTAGAAGCTCTCAGTGTGGCAAATAATATGACGAAAAAATATACGGGGTGTTTCATTAAAAAAAGTGCAACTTTGGCTAATATCTCAAAGAAAGTAAATCCGAGAAAAATTTCAAGTACGCCACTGTATTCTGCGTAAAAAGTTCTATAGGGGCCGTTTTTATCTTTTCGATAAGTTATCAGATACCTGAGATACGAGAGGTAACCGAAAATATGATTTTTTTAAAATCACCCTGTAGCGAAGAAACTAAGGGGGCTAGGACAAATCTGTTTGCGGCATCTTTCGTTTGACAAAAAAGTAGCACGGTGTCGCGAAAACCGCATCTTTGTAACTTCACTCATAAGCGAGAAACCCCGTAAAACACACGAAAATAGGAGACCCTGTACAGGGTAATTCATTTTAAAATAAACAGGGATTTATTTTTAACTTCCCTGTACTTTTTTAAAAAACAAATATAGCCATTTCGTGTACTTTTTTTCGTAGAATTCAATAATCAAATCAGAAAAAACAATTTGAAACAAAAACAAAATAGTTAAAGCACGTATATTTTTATATCAATAGATAGAGATTTTCACTGGAAATTTGGTAGGTTTATTTTCTGCGGTTTTGCTGCAATTGTCTAAAACCTGCATGATACTATAAGGGGGATAATAAATTTTGGAAACTGGCGGGCCGTCAAGGAAAAAATTTGTCCCAAAAGGGGCAAAGAATTTTAAAAAATTTTTCTTGTTTAAATGGAGATTTTATTCAGGAAATACGGCTTCAGCCGTAGGAATTCCATATTAATAAAAGGGATTCGATTTTATTAGACTATTTAGTCGAACAATAATCTAGTTGACAATATGACCAAACATAGTTACCATACTTTTAATCATTAAAAGTTGTTCGACTAAAAGTTACTGTTATGCGGCTGGCTCATAATAGGATGTTTCACCTGGAAAAAACTGGCTGCCATAGGTCACAGGTGCTTATTTGTCAAAGTCAAGAATTTTAATACTTTTGGAGTAGTTTTATAATGAGGTTTTCATCAAAAGAATGGCTTCAAATTATATCTCTCTATTATAAATATGGAGAAAATGCCACCGCAATATAAATTTTAAAAATTTCTCGAGACAAAAGAAAACAGTAGTTTACTCCCTTCTAAAATGTATGAAGCAACTTTTTGGGCAACAAAAAATCGGACAACCACGCACATCAAGTTAAACAACCTATTTGTTCTTGGTTGGACCACAATCCCATTTTGACCGATTTGCAGAATTATCAATATTTAAAAAATATATATTTTTATCACTCCTAAATAACTTTTTTTCTCCAAGGTATCCCAAACAGAACCAAGCCGGCTATTCTCATTTCTCACCCCTCTAGCCATAGAAATATGGTTTTTTATGGCAGGAGCTTATGTCATCGTTTCTATTACAATCTGGATCGTTGCTCGTTTTTCTCCAAGAGAATGGAAAGAGATAGAGCTATGCGACGAATGCCTTTAAAGAAGTATGACGAAATGTATGATGACGAATGCTGCGAGCATACTCTAATGCTTAAAGGAGGGAGTGACGTTTCGTCGGGAATAGGAAGTGAAAACGAGGGGGAGGAGGAAGGTCATATTAACACAGGTGGGATTTAAGATTAATTTTCATGTGTTTTTTAATATATTATAAATGTATATTTAGAAAATGGTATGGATCAGAAAAAAGGAGAAATCCAACCTTTTATAGAACCAGAATTTTATGATTCTTATATGCAAGAACATGTGACGACATTGGAAGTTTTGGAGAACGGCTTCACTCTTGGAAACAGCTTTTGGTTTGCCATTGGAAGTTTAATGCAGCAAGGATCTGATTTAAATCCAAAGGTAGATTGCCTAAAGTTTTGTAAACCTTAAAAAGTAGATTGCCAGAAGTAGATAAATAAATATCGAGTCTTAGTATGCTAAGCGTTTAGATAAAACATTCAATTGCTTTACCCAAGACGATGATAATAGTAATAATAATAACAATAAACTCATTATTGCCAAGGCATTCATTAAAAAATGACAGAACAATGTTAAATCCAGTCGTTTTTGTGAAAAAAAACGCACGGATTAAAGTTACCAAAGTTAAAACAAATGAATACAATTATTTAGAATCCAGTTAACAATCTAAAACTATAAAAAGTCATCTTCGGTATTACAAAACATAAGAAACCATACTTTTTGGACAATTAACAATTAAAAAGAACTGTTGATTAAAATTTAAAGGACCAAAATCTAAAAATTTTACCTTTTAGTGACCAGAAGGCCTCAACTCCCTCTTTTAAAAAAGGAAGAACTGTGAGTAGATATGCCACATTTAGCTTCACTTTGGACACCAAGTTGTGATGTTATTTGCATGGAAATATTTGATGGTGAGGAACAAACAAGGATTCTTTCTTACAAACATTACAAGAAATAAAAAATATAGCGAAAAGCTGTCAAATGTAGCAGAAGTTGGAAGTCCAACTTACTTTATCAATTTCTTTGATGAATTAATCATTACCAAATAACAGTTGTAAAATTTAACCCTATTTTAAAGTGTAGAATACAATGGCTATAAATGCGTTTGTAATATATAAAAAACTAGTGCTTAAAAATCATTAAGTGTGTAACGTTGTGACTGGATCCTATTCAAATTGTACAATAATAGTGCGTATGACTCTCCGTTATTTAAAATCAATACAAATTGGTATTTTTAAAGAGAAAAGAAGAATGGTGTAAAAAAAGGAAGAACAATTTAAAATATTACATTTTCTTTACTTTACAAATTAATATAAGGTGTTAATCTGCTGTTAGTAAAAAAAATTGTGCTTAGAAATATTTTGGGATGTAACGTTTTAACTAGATTTAATTTAATTTCCATAATATTAGTATAAAGAGAGAAGAAGAAATATGTAAAAGTATCAAGAACAATACACAATATAACACTGTATGAATCTCCGTTATTTAATTTTAATTATAATTAATATTTTTTAAAGAAAAAAGAAGAAATATGTAAAAATATCAAAAACAAAACACAATATTACATTTTTTGAACATCAAAAATCATCAAGAGCTATATAAATATGTTTACCTTAACAAGAAATAGCGCTTAAAAATATTTGGGTTGGTAACGTTATGGCTGAATCCTATTTAAATTGTATAATAATAATGTGTATGATTCTTCGTTATTTAAATGTAATAATAACTTGAGAGTTTTTAAGAAGCAAAAAAAAAGTATTAAATAAAAAAAACAACAAAATATAACATTATTAAAAAATTAGAAATTCTATTTGCTGTAATAAGTTTCTTTTAAAGTATCTTATTTTTATTTGTGTCTTAACATACTGCAATTCGTTAAAATTACATTTTAGGCAAGTATATACAGGGCGTTTCATGTAAGTAAAATGCATTTAGAAATGTTTTTGTGTAAGCTATTTTTGTAAAGTCTAAGAGTGGCATGTATATTTTAGTTTCATATTTATTTACTGTAGGATAATGAAGTAAAACATTAATTGCTTTACACTGTATTAAAAGTAATATATATTTTAGGCTACTTCAACTCGCATAGTAGGAGGAATATGGTGGTTTTTTACTCTTATAATTATATCATCGTATACAGCAAATTTGGCTGCTTTTTTGACAGTCGAGAGAATGATAACTCCAATAGAAAGTGCACAAGATTTAGCTGAACAGACAGATATAAGTTATGGAACTTTAGAGGGAGGAAGTACTATGACCTTTTTTAGAGTAAGTCTTATTTCTTTTAACAAATAGTTGTTTTTTCAATAGTAAAAGATCGGAATTTTAAATGCAAATATGTAAATAAAATACTGTATTATTTTAGGATTCTAAAATCGGAATCTACCAGAAAATGTGGCGGTTCATGGAGAGCAGAAAACCTCCAGTTTTTGTTAAATCGTACGAAGAAGGAATTCAAAGGGTTTTACAGGGAAACTATGCGTTTTTGATGGAATCTACCATGTTGGACTATGCTGTCCAGAGAGACTGTAATCTGACTCAAATAGGTAAAAAATAAATTTATTACCAGTACCAGTTAAAATAGAGACAAACAGATTTTATCAAGGAAAAATTAAATACAAGGAAAATAGAAATATATATTTTTTTAAACAACAATTGCTTAAAACTTAAAATTTAGGATAATTATTAATTTTACATTATTTTTAGGTGGGTTGCTTGATTCCAAAGGATATGGCATAGCAACGCCAAAAGGAAGCCCATGGAGAGACAAGATATCCCTTGCCATTTTAGAGCTCCAAGAGAAGGGAGTTATACAAATTTTGTACGACAAATGGTGGAAAAATACTGGGGATGTGTGTACGAGAGACGACAAGAGCAAGGAATCGAAAGCAAATGCGTTGGGTGTAGAAAATATTGGTATGTATTTATTTCTGTATATAATGTACGGGTGTCCAAATAAGAAAGGATGCCGACTGTATCTCGGAAACTAATTATTGTATAGGGTTGTGGGACAAATATTTTTTTGTAAAAGTGGTCAAGAGAAATAGCTGAACACTATTTTTAGGTTTCTAAAATTACCGCGAGATGGCGCAACCGAAAAGGTAAATTTAAAATCAATTTTTTTCGGAATTAGCTGGTTTGAGATACAATTTTGATAACATTAGCAAAAACTGTAAGCGATTTTCCATTAGTTTGGTAAATGATTTTTTGTCGTTGTTTTAATAATAAGGAACGGGGAAGATGACAAATAATGCAACTTTTAAAGCTTCCCACGTCATTTATTGAAAATGGTTTTAGTGGGTACTGGTTTAAAAGAAACTTTAAAACCTTTTTTAATATTGTCCTTTTCGGTGTCGGCTAGTTTGTAGTTTACTAACTAGCGGGCATTGTGTAAGAAAAACTCGATTTTTCGAGATTTTCTTAAGCAAGTTAAATAAGACAATATGTTTAATGTAGATTTAGAAAAGAAAAAAAAAAATACTTACACTATGGCGAAAGCCGCGGTTTGATATCTACATTCATTTTCGAGTTATTTCAAAGTAACCTGTTTTTTAAATGAAATATTACCAATTAATTAAAACAGTCTTTGTGACAGAGTAAAAGAATAGTAAATAAGAAAAATACTAAAAACAACGAATTCTTGGATAGAAATAATATTAAACAAACTTGTTTGGCATTAATATTATCAATAGGGCAAGGCTGGAGAGTTCTTGTAAAATACACTGCTAACCGGCAACGTTGAGTAAACACACTGAATAACACTCACTTCCAAAAGATAATAACTAGACTTTATTTTAAAATGTTTATGACATTGCACTACCAATAACATTTTTATAAATCGATGATTTTTTATTGTTAAAAATTATTTTTAAAACCAGAAAACTATTTTTGTTTATTATCTGAAGTGACAGACAGATATGTCATTCACTTTAGATTCTCAATTCGATTGCTGTTGATAGAGTCAGTTTACAAAGAGTGTTATTAAATAATACGAAGTGCCGTAAAATCCTTGATTTAATATAATTTTTTATTAAACGAATACAACAGCTGTCCAAATCAACCTTGTTGCTGGTGCAATCGGATCTTGGAACTGTCATATCAATAAATATTTATACTTAAATGTTGCCTATACTACCACAAAAACCAATATTGTTCTTGAGTTCGTTGACTGAAAACCAGTTTAAAGTTTGTATTGTATCCACTAGTGAAAAGAATTAACAATCGAAAACATGAAATTGTCGTGATTAGAAAATTTATTAATTTTAATTTAAATATTAGTCAAGTAGACTTAAAAAGAAAGACAAGATCAAAAGATTGAAAAACGACATTTCTTATTTAAGTTGACAGATTCAATCCAATTTTTAAATAGATGTGCCCTACTAGGATCTAATCTGCATAAAAAATGAGCATTCCAAATGTAGTAGCTAAAAGTTCAAGATTATTTTAGTGTCAAAACTGTTTAAACTTAGAAGTCCATTCGCGCCGCGAAAATTGGATCCAATTTGGGGTTCGGGGCATAATGTTTTTCTCAAAAACGGTATAATTATCATAATTTTTATGGAAAGATTGACCCTAAATTTGGAAACTGGGGTCTTCTTAAACATTTATCAAGAGCTGGATAGAAAGATTTTCAAAGCTGGGTTTACAAACACCGGGACAACGACAGGAAAGCAGTTCATTAGACCTGCTCGGCCAATTTACCTCGGACTTACTGAGCCACAGTCGTAAAGTCGTAAGGATAACGGTAGGTCAACTAACAGGAATTGAAACTCAACAAGCACCTGGAAAGAAAGGCCTGGTGAAGGATAGCCTGTGTAGGTTCTTGAGCTAAGTTCAAGATTATTTTAGTGTCAAAACTGTTTAAACTTAAGTTGTCGCGACGAAAATTGGATTCAATTTGGGGAGGGGCATAATGTTTTTCTTAAAAACGGTAATTAAGCTTATCAGTAGATTTTCAAAAATCTATAACTTTTGTGAAAGCCAACACTTAAATCTAGGCTTCTGCTGTAATAGTTTTTAAATTTATTTAGTTTTAATATTCTTGATGAAAGTCACCCTAAAATCGGTTATGTTTAGATACTATTTTTTCTTAACTCAACTCATATTTAAAAAATCCGTTACAGCAGAAGCATAGATTATTTCCTTACCTTCAAAATGGTGTATAATTTATGTCATTTAAGTGAAAAATAGTTACCGAAAAACGTTATCTCCTGTAGGCTTGCAATCGGAAACAACATCGCATCGATACACCGAATTTGGAAGAACCTAAATAAAATATAATATTTTTAATGCGGCTATACGAAAATTGTGGTAGTGGGAGTTTGTTAGTCTCCGCCCCCTAAGGTGTAGCGTAAATGCACTCTTAAAAGCTAAATATGTGGTAAAATATGATAAACATCATTTATCTATTGTATTTAAAGAAAAAGGGTTACAGCCTAATTCCACCTTATATGTAAACCCTTTTCCTGTTAAAATTTTATCTGTCAATATTTGTTGATAAATTTTCGATATGAATCCTAATTGCACAAGTTTCACGGTCCCTTTTAAAATTCCTTTAGAACCCTGTATGACGTAAATGAATAACCCATTAAGATACCGTGTCCTGGCAACAGCATGTTATACTATATTGATTTTAAAATCTACGTTATGATATATAAATTACCAATTTCACTCACAGCCCGTTCTACATTTACCATAATTACAGGCACGCGTGCTCTAATAAGGAACTCAATAACGAAGCCATTAAGCAATAAATTGCTTTAAAAGCTTTACATTACCCTATTTAATTTACCCTATTTTAAAAACAATTTGGAACGCGGCAACAGCTAAACTCTACCCCTAATTGGTGATAAAGGGTTGGGGTGAGCTGCTGTTAGGTTTCTAGTTTGTGTCAAACACATACGCACTAGTTATTTCGGGAAGTACAAGGTTTATTTGCTTTTAATAAGTAAATAAATTTGTAATGTGAATATGTGTTTTAAAATTTTATACCCCCATATCGCATGAGACGAAGGGAAATCAGCGGTAGCTTGCAGGGTGGTCCTTTTTATTATGGTAAGAGGGATCTAGCCACACGGGACTTACTTGGGGATCTGAAGAAGAAGAAAAATTTCTGCGGGTAGCCGTCTAGACACTTTGGACAATTTTTTTATCTTGGGACAGTTCACAAAGGCCGATACCTAGGTACTAACGTACCGTGGGTGTCTTAAGTTTGGTGAGAGGAAGTTTGTTCATATGGGACTTAAATATATGGAGATTGGAAAGAGAAGGAAAAACTTCCATAGTCTTGACATTCTAGGGATTAAGGAACGAAGAAAGCGGGAAGTTTAGGGCCTCTCTAACTATATATGTAAAAGGATGCATAAAAGATGCTCTGTTGGGAGCTGCCAGAGAAGGAAATATACTGGCCAGCTTTTCTAAACAGAAGCTGTAAAAATACCTGTAGAAGAGCGACAGATCCCTACAGCTCGACGGTGGGCAAGAAGAGGAAACCTTTCTGTGAACGTTGGCTCATAAATAAGATAAACGGCTGTTCTTTGAATAGAGTCCAGAATGCTAAGTGTTGTAGGGGATGCCATTCCCCAGACAAAAGAACAATATTCTAAAGAGGGTCTGATGTGGGACACATACAGAGTGTATAGATTGGAAGAGGAGAAATATTTTCGAATAATGTTCTGTAATGTGTTTGTGCCAGTTGAGGTTATTTTTAAAAGTAACACCGACAAGATTAAACGACTCTTTGTTCTGCAGAACTTGGCCGCTCATATGTAACGGATGAGCATTGACACATGAAGGAACAAACAAAGTGGGAAGTTAAAGGCCTCTCAAGTTGGAGTGGCAATACATGTTATTTTGTGGGGAACTGCCGGAAAAGAAATTATACTGGCCAATTCTTTTTTAAACGAAATCAAAAATGCTCAGGGTTTTAGGAGACACCATTTTCTAGAATTAAATGACTTTTAGAAGAGTATTTAATTTTGCTAAGAAAGAGAAAAGAAACCTTAGCAAAATTAAATGACTCTTTGTTTTGCAGAACTTGACTGCGTTTTGAAAACAATAAACTGAGCAAGATTTTTGGCGCCCCAGTCCAAGATTAGTTTAAGGTGTTGTTAAAGAGATATCTTTCTCTCATTAGAGAGGACTATTGTCAGTAAAACTATAAATATGGTTAACTGAAGATCAAAAGTTCGCTGATGTATAAAAGAAACATATTTGGTACCAGTACCGAGCCTTGGGGTACGCCAGCATTATTTTGGTAACAGCTGGAAGAATGACCATCGACAATATTAATATACGTCGACTAAAAACGAAACTGGGAAGCCAAGAACAAAGCTTTGGAAGAAGGACGGAGGAAGGAACTTTGTTAAGGAGCCCATCATGTCAGACCTGGTAAATGTTTTAAGGATGTCAAGAGCAATGATATAGAGTTCACCAAGAAACTCCAGGGACTTATTTTAGTTGTGTGAGGTAAAACAAATCTGCTGTGGATCTTTTGTGATGAAATCCGTACTGTCTGTCATGTAAAAACAACTGAAAGGGAAGGTATACGTCTGTAATTAGAAGGGAGATATATAAATCCCTTCTTGGGAACAGGTTGCATACGTGCAATTTCAGTTCTTCGAAAGAATCTCTGTGTCTTAAGAGATTTAAAAGAGGCAAGTTAAGATGGGTGCAAGCTTGGGAGCAGTGATATTTTGGAGGATTAACTGTATTTGTCCAATTTAAATTTAGTAAACGAATTATTAAATTTTAAATTACCTTATATATCTGTGATTTCTACATTAATTTGGCAAAAAGTGTGAAAAACAGCTATCAGCATTGCTCTGAATGCGCAATCTCTTTTCAGGAGCGGAGTAGTGGGGGTTAAAGCCAGCCAGAAGAAATTTTTCTTTCGAAATAACAATATTTAGTTCATTTCACGTTGCCTAGACAACATGGTATTTCCACTTACTTATAAACACAGAACAATCGAACCTGTTTGTTTGTATTGTCAATTAGAAACGTCAAAATCAGTCAAAATGAGTCGATTTGGTCTTGTACACGATAAAGAAATAGATAATGTAATTAAAAAGACGATTTCAGTTATAGTTTTAATTATTTTGCATGAAATTGGAAATTGTATGACAAAAAAAACATTTTTTTAGTATAATACTTCCATATTTCTCCATTCTAGAAATATTCTCCATAAATACCGCTCGTCCATAAAAATTAACCAGATAATTTTCATTCAAGCTTGTTATACAAATTCCACCCGTTCTTTGAACTCGTGGAATTAAAAATAACAAGAAAATTATCGGTAATTTTTAAGCACTCCTGGTATCACCACCGAAAATACATCAGAAATTACACTACGAATTTTTTACCGATGTTTAGGCAACACCCTGTATTTTTTGTTCTTTTTTCAGGAGGTGTATTTGTGGTTCTCCTATGTGGTCTAGCATTAGCCATTTTGGTGGCGATCTTGGAATTTTGCTGGAACAGTAAGAAAAATGCCCAAACTGACAGGCAGTCACTATGCTCAGAAATGGCGGAGGAGTTGAGGTTTGCCATGAGGTAAGAGACGTATGAATTCTACATTATACAAGAGATTTAAAGGTTATAGCTAAGTATTGAAAAATTTATTTATTTTTATTTATTTATTTAATTCCCAACCATCATTACAAGGAATATAACATAAAAAACTTTAACAAAACAGTCAAATTAATATTAAATATTTTTTATATGTATTTTAAACAGTGTTTTATTTTTTAAATATATTTTTTTTAATTCTTATTGATAGATTATTATACATTTTAAATCCGTTATAAAGTAATAATCTTATTTTAAAATTACTTTTAATTTAAATCGTTTTTAATAAATCCGTTTGTAGTATAATATTTATTTTTTTAACATTGGGGAATGAATAAATATACATTGTTTAGTTTTAATTTGTTTATTAAAATTATTTGTTGCTTCAGGATATGGTAATTTATAAATACATTTAATAACTTTATTTTAAAGTCTTTTTAAAAGTGTTAATATTTTTAAGTTTGCTAAACCCCATATTAAAATTTAATATTGCAATTTTAAATGTACTAAACTATAACAAATAAATTAAAGCAATTTAAAGGGTATGAAATTTCCAATCTAAAATAAAATTTCTATTAAAGGTGAAAGATAATTTCGAAGATATTTTAAATGTTTTCTATAATAAAATTTAAATTTTCGTCAATATATAGTCCTAAAAATTTTACAGTAATAAAATAGTTTATTTTTTTATTTTTTAATGATATATAAGACATTTTATCTCTTACTTGTTGTTTGCTGATAATCATATAAGCCGATTTGTTTAAATTTAAAATAAGGTCATTAAATTGCAACCAATCAGAATCAACTTTTAAATCATATTTAATATTATCTTAAATTTCACTGTTACTATTTTATATTACCCTTTAATTTTAATAGAGGCATAGAATTTATATGTTATTAAAATATTACTGGGCTTAAAATAGATCCTTGTGGTATTCTACAAGTCCCTTTCTTTGTTTTAAATAACTTGCAAACCAACAATGAATTTTTTCTCGTATTCCCATATTAAATAATTTTTGAAGCAATGGATCATGGTTTACCGTATCAAAAGCTTTGCACAAATCTAAGGATAACAGAGCACAATTCTTATTCTGATCTACATTTAATTAAAAATCTGTAGTAGAATCTATTGCTGCCGCCCATGTATCACTAAATTTGCAAAAAGCATATTGATTTCCGTAAAGTATACTTTAAAATTTTAACTTATTACTTCTAACTTACTCTGTATAGTGATTGTAAGAGCGTAAAATAATATTTTAAAAATAAATAATTTTTAAAGAAACGGTAAGTGATAGTACTTTAAATTATGAAGAGTTAAATAAACAATTTTTTTATAGATGTCATGGTTCAAGACAACGACCTGCGTTACGACGAAGTTGTACCCGATGCAGTCCGGCAACGACGTACGTTCCTGCTGCTTTGGATTTGCCCCATCTTAATGGAGTAAGTTAAATATGACAATTAGACACAGATCTACATATTTTGGGTAAAAAGTTTTAAATTAACCTTAAAAAATACAAAAAAAAAATTGGAAAAGTATCTATAAAACAATGATAGGAACACTAGACTTTCAACTGGAAAACTGGGCGATTTAAATTCAAATTTGCTGTGGGCCGGGCCAAGCTCTGGCCTGATGATCGCAGTATATCTATTATACGAAAACCTAACTATGCTAATCGTTTAGTCGTCAATTTTAACAACTAAATCGTTCGAATGCTTAATTAAGTCTCATTCTTGTGGAGTTTCCTATCGCCTTTTATAGTAACGGAATTGGAAAGCCTGGAATTAGCTAAAAGAATTCTTTTATACAGGATGCAAGAAAAGTACAAAATGAATGACTCAGGACACTTCACAATGGCCGTGGGAATATAGAAAAACTAAGGATTTAAACAAATTATTAACCTAAATAAAATAACTTCTAACATCATACATTTCTATAAGTAAACAAACATTTTTAAACTCCGTAACAATATTTATTCCAAATAATTTTAATCCAAACCTCACAAAGCGCTTAAACCATCACACTTCATTTCGTTGCCAGTAAATTTGCCCAATATTGCAGGATTGCAATCTTTGAAATTTTTAGCTGAATTTTAAAACGAATGCAGCAAAATTACCCGGATTTAAATTTTAAAGAAATTGATGAATTTATGGCGTTATTTTATGAAAGCATTTCGTTTTAACAAGCAAACGCTTTTAGATTTTTTAACAAGAAAGAGATAAAATTAATGTTTTTATCTAGAAAATAAACTTATAAGTTAATATAATAAAAAGAAAAGTTGTTTATTTAGAACTTTTTTGGCTAACATACCCTAAATATACAGGGTGGGCCAATGAAAACGAAACAAGTCCGATTTCTCATATCTATGGTTGGTAGAAAAAAATCGCTCGGACCCGTCGATTTTTATTTCGAGGAGAACACATTTCGAACTAAATCCAGATAAGCATCGATAAAGTTGGGAAAGGATCTGTTCAATCGAAACGAATCGCCTAATTGATAGGGAAGACAATTCAAATTCTGTTTTGCCATCACTCAGTAGATCTACGTTAAGTACCTTCAATTACCTACATCGATATGCGAAAGCATTCGAACATTCACTTAAAATCTGCGGATTTAATGAAGATGACTTTGATAACGTGAATTTGCGAAGAAAATTAGTGAACGGATAATAAATAACCCAAACTTGTTGTTCAACATTTGTTTCAATATTTCTTTTGGAACGGGACTGCTAAGTCATATTTTCAGTATTGGTCTGACGAAACCCACGCATTATTCATGAAGTTCACACTCAACATCCTGAGAAATTAAACGATAGGGCTGGAATTTATGGCGATTTTGTTGTTGGTCCTTTTTTACCAGAAAATCTAATAGGGCAAATGTACTTGCAATTGTTAGAAAATACTGTGGATTCCGCATTGACAGAAATTGTTGAACATGATGACCGTTACAATGCGAATGAGTTGACATTTCAAGAAGATAGGGCACCTCCCCACTATGCTTTTGCTGTTCGTCAGTATTTGAATGAAACGTTTCCTGGCAGATGGGTGAGAAGAGGACCACTGAAGTGGCCTGCAAGGTCACCAGATTTAAGCCCGTTAGATTTTTTCCTGTGGGGTAACTTAAAGAGTAAAATTTATAAAACTCAACCAAAATTTCTAAATGATTTACGTCAACGGATCATTGATGAATGTCGTAACATTACACCTGAAATGCTTCAGAACATCCGAAACCGTTTTGAACAAAATCTGAGACTGCATGGAAGCAGGAGGCCAACATTTTGAACACTTGTAAAATTAAAAAGTAAGTAAGTAAAATAGAAGGAAAGTTTTAAATTTTAATGTTATTCCATTTAAGAATTTGGGAGTAAATCGCACCTAGGGGGTTAAAGTGACCGGGTTAAAAATAAGCGGAAAATATGTCCCCCTCGAAATAAAAATCGACGGGTCCAAGCGATTTTTTCCTACTAAACATAGATATGAGAAATCAACCTTGTTTCGTTTTCATTGGCCCACCCTGTAAGCTTCATCAAAATTCTGTCAAAGAAAAATATTTTTTCCTCCGACTGAACACGTCTGCCTTTAAGCTGTTTTTAAGTTAGGCAATAATCCAAAGTCGCATGGTACTAAATCTGTGCAAAACGGTAGATGATCCAACATTTTAAAACCTTGTTTAAGGCTTAAAAAAATTGATATCTAATGGTTGCATTTTAAGTTTTGGACCATGCAGAACTTTTTATAAGGAATAACTTTTTTTCGTAAACTTAATAATAAAAAGTTTCAATATGGTTCCAACTTAAGTGAAACTGTATATATATATATATATATATATATTATATATATATATATATATATATATATATATATATATATATATATATATTATATATATATATATATATATATATATATATATATATATATATATATATATATATATATATATTTATGTATGTATTTATTTGCTAAAAAAAACCTACGGCAATGAATGCAAATCCCATTTCGAAACCTTATCAATCCTTAAAAGTCTAATTTTAGCTCATAATACGTACATGATACTAACCCAATAAATACATCCGATCAACCCGGAAAGGAGCAAAGAATTTATTCCGGCTTCGAATAAATAACCGGAACAAGGGAAAACCTTTCATATTTTGCGTTCGTACGATTTAAATCAAAACCTTTTAAAGGAGATCTCGGCAACGGTGGGTCGGAAGTGCACAATGAGAGATGTATTATGCATTCCGTATTTTTACTGCTTTTGTTAGACCGTATATCACGTGGCTAAAATAAAACGGATAAAACGATTACGTCTAGAGCATATGTAAAACAAATTCGTATCGGTCGGGTCAATTCATCTTGTCGAGTTTAATTTAGTGAAAAGTCAATTTATATTTAAGTTTACACTGAATAAAATACCTAATAATTAAATTTTTGTAATTAAATATTATTTTATAAAAATATCTGACACGACGACTTGCTGCTCTGACCCCAGTGACAAAGCCAGACTTTTAAAAATTCAAGCCCACATAAAGTTTCTCCAAAACCCCAGTCCCGAAAATCGACAGGCTAGCATCGAAGCAAGAAATCAGTATAATCAGACCATTTCAGAAGCAAAAGACCGTTTTAATAATTAGATAAAAGATAAAGTTCTCTCTTGCTCAAATGGCAGTAAAGCCTTCTGGTCCTTTGCCAAAAATATTAGCCAAACTTTTAAAAATTCTTTTCCAACCCTAATTTTTGAAGATGGAATTGTCTCTACCTCCAAAGGAAAAGCCGAACTATTTTCCAAACAATTTGCTGCCAATTCAACGCTTGATCCTTCTATTAATCTTCCTCTTCCAACAGTTGTCACTGTTTCTCATAAAATGCTGGTATAATTTTTAAAGTCACACAGATTAAGCGTATTCTTTCTTCCCTTAATACTATAAAATTGCTGGGCTGGATGGCATACCAGCAATCGTCTTAAAATAATGTGCTCTCGAGCTTGCACCCGTCCTAACTCGCCTATTTCAAATCTCTTACGACACGGGCATTTTCCCGGAGAGTTGAAAAGCTGCACGTGTGCAATCTGTCCCCAAAAAAGAATCCAAAACTCTCCCTTCTAACTATAGACCTGTATCTTTCCTTTCCGTTGTTTGCAAAGTAATGGAAAAATTCATTATTCTTAAGTATCTGGAAAAACATAAGATCTTACATGATGGACAGTATGAATTCCATTACAGTAGATCCACAGCAACAAATTTAATATTTTATTGCGGCTCCGTTTTTTCTAAGACAGAGTTTAGCCTTCCAAGCATCGAATGGATCAAAGCCCGGGCGTAGTCCGGATTTTCTCGTAACTCATTACACGCCTCTAAAATTTTGACCTTAAGTTTATTTACATTTTGCGGCCTAAACTCATTTTCCCTATTAATTTTTTTAATTAATAAGCTCCAAACATTATCCATAACTTTAAATCCGGACTACGTGCGGGCCAGGGTAAAACCCTGATACGCTGCTCTTTCATCCATTCATCCACTGGTCGGGCTGTATGAACGGGATACTTATCTTGCTGAATGATATTCTGTAGTAGGTCTATATATACCTATATACCTCCACATTGAACCTTTCTTTAATAAAATAACATACACCAAGTCCTTGTGCACTCAGCCACCCCCAAACATTTACCAAAAATCGCCCACTACTTCTGTCCTTTTCGATATAATTTACATCAAATAGTGTTCCTTGAGGCCTGTATACCTTAATTATCCTACTGTAGCACGACTGAAACACTTTTCATTTGGTAAATATTATATTTTTCCAAAAAATCGGAGGTTCCAAGTAAAATTGTAGAGCAAATTCAATGCGTCGTTCTTTATTTGCATTTGTTCAAAAAAAGGTTTAAGTGCTGTTCATGTTTGTATGGCACAACCAGCACATTATTATTAAATGGGGTCAAAACAAGAAATGACATTTTGGAATTTTTACTTCATTTAAAAAAATAAAACTAAATTTTAAAATAACATTAAGGTTGGTAATAAAATGGTATACAAACCTAAGAAAGAAGTTTTCATTATTGTCTTGAGATAAACCACTAACTAATCTCTCCACAGAAATGAAACACTCTCCTCATTGGTACAAGGTTTTCCCGTATAATTGCGCACCCCTTTAAAATCTTTATTTTTATATATAGAAAAAAATAGTTTATATGAAAGTTGCAGGATTTTTTATGAAGATTTTTATGGTGTAAGATAGAAAAACAAATGATGATCGAAAATTAACAAATCATATAACTTCGTTATTTTAATAGCACTCCTGTATATGATTGAAAATTCAAATTCGCTAATCTTCCTCTTTCAAATATAGTATGTCCATCGGAAAAGGTGTTGAAGAGAAAAACTTTTTATTTTTGATTTTATCGAAAAAGCTACTCTTGATAAAATTTTGTTACTTCTAAGAGTAAGATTGGGATGGAAACATTTAACATATTTAGTACGGTGTTCAGAAAATTGAAAAACTAAAATGGTACAAGAGTAAAGTGCATTTATTTGAGAAGATATGGAAATAAGTTACTAGAAAAGTTGTTCAAAATTAAAAGGTAGTCTCTAATACCAATATTCGAAAAAATCGGCCTACTTTTATTTTTTGTGATTAAATTTATTTTAATATCGATTTAAATTTTTAATATCAATTTATTATCAAAATTTTTGCTGTTAAGTAGGCATTTAAAGCTGTCGATACTGCGGCTAATGAATTATAAAAGCAAAGTATCAATAAAGCTTGTCACTATCAACGCCTACTAGTACAAAAATTTGGAATTAGTTAATTGATAATAAAATTTTAATCACAAATAAATAAAAGTGGACCGATTTTTTTGAAAATTGGTATTAGAGACTACCTTTTACGTTTAAACAACTTTTTCTAGTAACTTATTTTCATATCTTTGCAAATTACTCATGTACCATTTTAAGTTTTTTCAATTTTCTGAACACCGCGTATAAAATATGTTAAATGTTTCTATCCCAATCTTACTCTAAGAAGCAGCAAACATTTTTATTACAAGTAACTTTTTTCGATAAAATTAAAAATAAAGAAGTTTTTCATATTCAACACTTAATCTGGACACATAGTCCACGGAAAAGGTGTTGAATAGTAAAACTTCTTATTTTTAATTTTATCAAAAAAAAAAAAACTACTCTTAAAAAAATTTTGCTAGTTCTTAGAGTAAGATTGGGATAAAAACATTTAACAAATTTTATACGCGGTATTCAGAAAATTTAAAAAACTTTAAATGGTTCAAGAGTCAAGTGCATTTATTTGAGTAGATATGGAAATAAGTTACTAGAAAAAGTTGTTCAAAAGTAAAAGATAGTTCCTAATATCATTTTTCAAAAAAATCGGCCTACTTTTATTAATTTGTGATAAAAATTATTTTAATATTATCTAATTCCAAATTAACAACTCTTTATTGTACTAGTAGGCGTTGATAGTGACAAGCTTTATTGACACTTCGCTTTTATAATTTATTAGCCGCAGAAACGTCAGCTTACTTAACAGCAAAAAATTTGATAAAATTAATATTAAAAATTTAAATTGATATTAAAATAAATTTAATCACAAATAAATAAAAGTGGGCCATTTTTTTTGAAAATTGGTATTAGACAATACCTTTTAATTTTGAACAACTTTTCCTAGTAACTTATTTCCATATCTTCACAAATAAATGCACTTTACTCTTGTACCATTTTAAGTTTTTTCAATTTTCTGAACACCGCGTATAAAATATTTCAAATGTTTCTATTCCAATCTTACTCTAAGAAGTAGCAAAATTTTTTATCAAGAGTAGCTTTTTTCGATAAAATCAAAAATAAAAAAGTTTTTTCTCTTCAACACCTTTTCCGTGGACATACTGTATATAACTTATCTATGTTCGGATAAACGAGTTGCAAGTTATTTGAATTTAAAATCTGTTCTTATAAGCCATAGTTAGCCATGGATACAACCCAAAATTGACTTCTGTCAAATATTTATATTTTTGTTTGGTTTCCAAGACGAACCATGGCTAACGCGACTTAACTTTGCCAAACTTTGGGTTGTATCCATGGCTAACTATGGGTTATAAGAACAGATTTTAAATTCAAATAACTTGCAACTCGTTTATCCGAACATAGATAAGTTATATATTTGAAAAGAGGAAGATTAGCAGAATTTGAATTTTCAATCATATACAGGGTGTTCCATTTAAAATAACGAAAGTGATAGTGATTTGTTAATTTTCCGATCATCATTTGTTTTTCTATCTTACACCATGAAAATATTTATAAAAAATCCTGCAACTTTCATATAAACTATTTTTTTCTATCTATAAAAATGAAAATTCTAAAGGGGTGCGCAATTATACGGGAAAACCCTGTACATAATATACTATTTAAGTGTCCATTTGCGCCGCATAAATTGCATTCAATTTGGGGTTCGGGGCATAATGTTTTTCTCAAAAACTGTATAAGTTATCGATAATTTTCAAAAACTATATGAAAGCCAATACTTAAATCTAGGCTCCTGCTGTAATAGTTTTTTAAATTTGGATTTAGTTGTGGTTAGCTTGCAATCGGAAACAACATCGCATCGATACACCGAATTTGGAAGAACCTAAATAAAATATAGTATTTTTAATTTGGCTTTATGAAAATTGTGGTAGTGGGAGTTTGTTAGTCTTCGCCCACCGTCTCCGCGTTTTTTCGCCCGACCCCTAAGGTGTTGCGTAAATGCACTCTTAATAAAGTTTTGGAAAGTTTATGTTTTTCTTTGTTGTTTTTATATTATATGATCTGTTTCAGGAGGGAGTAATTCTTCCCATGATGGATCTCAAAAAATCCCCAATCACCTACGATGTGGACACTTAGCGACGACTTCCCACGGGTGGATACTCCACCTTTGCTTGCACCTCCACCTCGATCCGCGACTGCTGCGGCGGACCTTCGACATCGACCAATCAAAAGGCGGCGACTCTCAACTACAAAACCAGTCAGTCCGGCCCTGACGTCAGCATAGACAGTATGAAGTGCGCGACGCTTGGTCGTACCGCGTCAGTTCGGAGATTCGTCTCGGTGGGCGGAGTCAACTATCGCGCAGACGATACAGACGAATCGTATTGCGCGTTAGAGTCGTATAGTGGACAGCAGTGTGATGTCATCGTGACGCGGGGTGCTGGTGGACAGATACTAGTGTCGGGGACGGACATACCGGATAAAATACTGTGGAAATTCGAGGATATAGGCAATGCTAATAATCCGGATGTGGTGACGGGGGGTAGTACGAACGTTTTGCCGGACGCGGTGGTTAGTCGAACGACTACTTTGTGATATCTAGGCTAAATAATGGTTTAGGAAGTTATGCACCACTGAAAAAATTTAAATTTTTAAGGTGAAACTAAACCCAAATTTTTTATTTTTAATAAAAATATTTTATATTTTAATAATATTTTTTATTAATTTTATAAAATTTATTTTATTTATTAAATTATTAATTTTAAAAATTAAGGGGGCCCCCCGTTTTGGTTTTTAAATTTAAAAAATTTTGGTTTAATTAATTTTAAAAATCGTTTTTTATTTTTTTGGCCTTTTTCTTTCTAAATATAGGTTTTTGAAAATTTTGGAAAAAATTAACCCTAAAAAGATAACAAAGTAAAAAAAATTTTACCTATACCTAATTTTCCCCGCTTTAACCTGGCCCCTTTCGAAAATGAAACTTTACAAGTTACAATTTTTTTTAATAAGTTTGAAAAAATTTGTGTATTTATTTTAAGGAAATTTTTTTTTTGGGTTTTTTTGGGTTAAAATTGGTTATTTAAATTTTTTTTTTAGTTAAGGGTTTTTACTTGAAAATTTAAACGATTTTTCTTAAAACTATTTTTAAATTTAAAACCAAATCCGAAACGGTTTAAAATTTATTTAAAATAGGTTGAAAATAAAGACCAAAAAAAAACTTAAAAAATTAAAATATTAAAATTTAATAAAAAATAAATATAAATATATATATATATATATATATATATATATATATATATATATATATATATATATATATATATATATATATATATATATATATATATATATATATATATATATATATATAAAAACCGTCAAACCAGAGAACCACCCTAAATTCTACCAGCAATTGCTTTTGGTTTGGTTTTTACCAAATAAATATTTTTGTCTGTTGAGGTTATTTTAATTCTACTTCCGGCTTTACCGGATGTGGTGCAGAAATCACGTTTCCTTATACCAATACTTTAAAAATCGTGTATTGAACATCAGATTTAAATTAATAAATAAATTTGCGAATTTAAGGCCAATAATTTGGTTTTTTAAATTAAATAAAAAAATTTTCTCAAATTTAAAATTTCAAGTTCTTTTGTAACCATGTTATTATATCCAAAATGTGTGTGTAATGACACGATATATCTTACTAAAGTTTGAGTAATTTCGTTGTTTCCCGATATACTCTAAGCGGCTAGAATATAAAACAAAGTTATTTCAAAATTATTTTTAAAAAATGCTCAAACACGTCCATTCTAATGTTTTGTTTCGCATTTTTTGCTTTAAAAAAAATATACAGGATGTGTTATAAAGTAGATTTAACATTAAATTATTTTTATTTAAAAGAACACTATTTTGTGTTCTTTTAAATTTGACTTGAAATTTAAGTCGGTTAATGGTAAAGCCAAAACAAGTAAATCTGGTACATGATTTGACACTATGAATTATGTCAATCAGTATTAAAAAATAATTTTAGGTAAGGGGAATATGGTACATTTTAATAAAACTGAGATAGTGCCAACAACACCTTTTTATTAGCCATCAGGCTAACAAAACGTTACTGTGGTAACATCAACAATGAAGCGTAACTATGATAACTATAGTATTGTCTCTGTCATTAACTGAACGGTTTGAAAGTCCCTTTAAGGCTACCCCTTATGGAGTTTCCTATCGCGTTTTAAAGTAACGTGCAAAAGAATCAAAAACTCTATAATTAGGTGGAAGAATTCCTTTAATACAGGATGCAAGAAAAGTGCAAAATAGATGACTTCAGCGCCCTCAGGACACGTTAAAATGGTTGTCGGAATGAAGAGAAACTTTGACACGCCCTGTATATTTTTCTTTTAGTTCAAAAAATTTCAAAAAAAATATAACAGTCGTGTTTGAACCTTTTTTTATTTTTTTTACTTCTTAGATATTCAGCAAGTTCGTAAGAATATATTAATTTTGTAATTGGTCAATAAAATGATTTTATAATATTTTAAATGTAAAACACACGTTGTCCAGTTTTATGTGTAAATGTAAATATCAAAATTTAATATACAAGGTGTTTTATAGGTGGACATAGGATTCGAGCTAAATCTGACTGATATTGGTATAATAAAAATTAAGACCTATTGTGTGTATAAAAAGGATTAACAAAAATGAATATGTTAACAATTTTGGTTCAGTATAAAAAAATTATTATTATTACCAAATGATTTGCAACAGCAAGTTCGGGGGTTTAAAAAAAATTAATTCTCACTTTTTTTTTTTTTATATATATATATATATATATATATATATAATATATATATATATATATATATATATATATATATATATATATATATATATATATATATATATATATATATATATATATATATATATATATATATTTTAAATTTTTATTATTATATTTTAAATTTTTTTTAAAAAAAAAAAAACAAAAAAAAAAAATTTTTATATTAAATTTGTTTAATAAAGCCACTAAATTAAAAAGAAACAATTTAGGCTATCGAATAAAACAAAACCCCAAAATTTGGGTTTTATCTTTTAAAAAAAAAATTAATAATTTTTAAAACTAACCAAAAAAAAAATTTTTCCCTTTTTTCCATAATTTTTTTTTAAATATAAATTAGTTATTGTTATCATTATTTGTTATGTAAAATCAAATCTTAATATAAAACAATTTATTGTTACTTTCCAATTGTGGCATTTTATTTTTCCCGGTGTTACTTTCCCCATTTCCAAGAAACATTACTATAAATAGAAAAATCGTAGTTTCTCATTTTCTCATTCTTGATCAGATAACACCAAAACGTAACCGTGGTAAGCGTTTACTTGTCACCATTTATAAATTAATACGACGCTTAAATTACGACTCATTTTAAGAAAAATTCGGTAGTCTTTTATGGAAATATGGAAAAGGATCAGAAAAAAAATTTAAAAAAAACCGATTTAATTTTTTTCCCCCCTAATGCTTTTGTTATCTTTTTTTTTAAAAAATCTTTTTTTTTAAAAAAATTTTGGTATATAAATGTTTATACCTTTATTTGAAAGACAAAATTGGGGGA
The DNA here is from genome assembly GCA_019359885.1 of Listronotus oregonensis. NCBI lineage: Eukaryota > Metazoa > Arthropoda > Insecta > Coleoptera > Curculionidae > Listronotus > Listronotus oregonensis. The sequence goes on along the minus strand of JAHBCN010010418.1, from coordinate 8,343 downwards.
AAGAAAATTTTAATTTTTTCACACACTATGTGTGTAAATTACACGTCAAACTGCGACGACAGCTTTTACTAACAACCATTTAACGTTAACGTAACTGCGCGTTATATCTATACTAGAAAACCGAAAATTCTCTTTTGGAATCTTAATAAAAGCAGCAAAAGTTTTCAAGTTTAATACGAAACCGTGGTTTTAAATTTGGCACAGTCTGCGAGCTTATAAATCAAGTTTAAAATTTTAGCGATAATAAGAGTAACTAGTTTTATGTGCCAAGAGTATAAGAATAAAACCTCGAAGCTCTTATTTTAAGTTTTAACAGTAAAAACTAGTCGAGGAAAAAAATTTAAAGGGGTTTAAATTGTTTGAAAAATCTTTCTTGTAAAAAATTTTTTTTGGGAAAAAAATTTTTTAAAAGGGGGGCCCAAAAAAAAATAAATAAATTAAAAAAACAAAAGTTTTTTCGCATTTTAACCCTTTTTTTTTTAAAATAAATTAAAAATTTGGCCGCCAAAATACCTTAAAAAAAAATTGATTTGAAAAAAAAAAAATTTTGAATAAGAAAAATTAAAAAAACCCCAAAAAAATTTTGCACCCCCGAAATTTGGAAAAAATTTTTTTTTGGGGGGGTTCCTTTTTTTAAAAAATAAAAAAAAATTTTTAAAATTGAAAAAATTTTTGATTAAAATTTCGACCATTTGGAAAAAACAAAAATTTGGGGCTTTTTTTTCCATAAAAATATTTTTTTTTTAAAAATTTTTCTTTTTCCCCATTTAGAAAAGGTTTTTTTCCCGGATTTAAAAACTAAATGTTTTTTGGCCCAACCATTTTTTTTTAAACTTTTTTAGTTTTAAGTTAAAATTTTTTTTTCCCCGGAGGAAAATTTAAAAAATTTTTATAAAATTTTTTCGAAACCCGAGTTGTGCTAACATTTTTAAAAACCGTTTAATTGAAATTTTTAAAATTTTATTAAATTTTTTATAATAAATTTATATATATATATATATATATATATATATATATATATATATATATATATATATATATATATATATATATATATATATATATATATATATATATATATATATATATATATATATATATATATATATATATATATGTTATATTAAATTATAAAAAGTTTTAATAAATATAAAAAATAAATTTATAAATTTTATAAATTTTATAATAACAAAGTGGGTTAAAAAGTTTCTTTTCAAAATTTAAAAAAGGTAGTGGTCAAAAAGTCAAAAAGTTTAGAAATTGTTTTAAACCACGTTTTTGTTCTATTAACGAAAGTCCCCAAAATTTAAAAAAACTTTTTTGAAAAAATTTATTTTTAAAAAATTCCTTAAAAAAAAGGGAAACTTCGCCCCCTTTAAAAATTAAAAGAAATTTAATTTTTTAAAAAAAATAAAATTTTTCCCAAGTTAAAAATTAAAAAAAAAGCAAAGACATTTTGTTTACTGTACTGTAATTTTTAATCGGAAAACAAGTTTTGTTTGTTTTTAAAAATTCGGGTTTGCCCATTATTTTTTAAATTTAAAAATATAAATTAAAAATTTTTAAAAAAATGGGGGCAAACCGAGGAAATTTAAATTTTTTAAAAGGGGAAATTAAAAAGGCTGTTTTAAAACAAATTTGAAATCGGGAAATTTGCCGATTTTTTTAAATTTTTTACCAAAAGGTAGGAAAAACGAAAGGATTTTTTAAAAAACGGAATGTGGTTGCAACCATCAAAATTTATTTTTACAAAAATTAACAAAAAGGTTTTAAAAAACAAAAAATTTTTTTTTAAATTTTCAAAAATTTAGGCCTTTTTTTGGGAATAAAACTATTTTTAAAAAAAAATTGGCCAAACAAATAAATTTGTTTTTTTTACCTTAAAATTTTTTTTTCATTTAAATAATCAAAAAAAATTACAAAAGAATTTTTTTTTTTAAATTGAACATTTTTAAAATTTAAATTTGGAAAACCTTTCCAAAAAATTTTTCCTCGGTTTTGACCCATCTGAGAAAACAGGGCCCCCTTTTAAAATAAATTTTAATATAATTAAAAAATTAAATTTTAATATTTTTTTTTTATTTTTTTATAATTATTTATTAAAATATAATATATATATTAATTATATATATATATATATATATATATATATATATATATATATATATATATATATATATATATATATATATATATATATATATATATATACCACCCCAAACATTTACCGAAAATTGCCCACTACTTCTGTCCTTTTGGGTATATTTTTCATCAAATCGTGTTTCTGGAGGCCTGTTTACCTTAAGTATCCGATTGTAGCACGACAGAAACACTTTTTCTTCGGTAAATATTATATTTTCCCAAAAAATCGGAGGTTCCAAGTGAAATTGTAGAGCAAATCCAATGCGTTGTTCTTTATTTGCATTTGTTAAAAACGGTTTTAAGGCTGCCTGGTGGCAGAGCAATTTAGATATTTTTATTATTGTCTTGTTCTTGATTCTATAGTTTGGGGCGACTACTTCCAGCTCTTTATTCAAAGAAATTATTTTTTTTTGTTTATTAATGTAACATTAAATCAAACTTTTTTGAAGTAATCACAGTGTAAATTTTAATAAATACCTCAAAATTATACATAATGATTAAAAAAACTTAGAATCAAATTTTTTTCGTTTTTGTTGATATTTTCCGAGAACAGTTACCATAGAAATGTACACCTTTTTACACTATCAGAAAGAAGAAATTTAAGCAAACAGAAAGCCCACCGACTTTTTTAAGAAAGCAGATATTTTTACTCCAAAATTTTCGATTAAAAATTAGGGTGCTTCTAAAAAAATAAATATTTTAAATCAAAAAAGTTTTAGAGTATTTGGGACATGAAATGGTAAGTTGTGGTTAGTTGTGGTGTAGTTCGCGATTTTTTTTTTTGGTAAAAGATAAAAATAAAAAACCAAGAACATGGTTATTTGAATTTTTCACATAAATTTTAAAATTATGTGAAAAAAGTGTAAATACAAAAGTTGTAGTTCTTTTTATTGCCTACAACTTTGCTATAGACCTTTTTCCTATAAGACTGGTAGTTTTGCCGGAAATCGAGATAAACCGTTTTTTACTCTTAAAAACTCACCTCTTCCGACCTCAGATCGCCCGTAATTTTTTTCCTTTAATATTTGTTATATTCTCTTTCTTTTTTAATGTGTTTCATCCTTCTTTTTCTTTCTTTCACTTTTTACCATTTTCAAAGGCTTTAGCCCTGGTCTAATAGATGAAAATTATGTTAAAAGATTTCGTTACATACATACAGATCATGGTAATAAAAGAGTGTAGTGGTAAAAATATCAGGAACCCAGAAACAATTTCAAAATGCACAACAGTTTAATTTGAAAAATATCTTACGTTTTCTCAAGACGACTTTATTTGGTTCATTTTATATAGAAGTGGCTAAATACAGTATTTAACCCAATTTCAACATCCCATAAATCAGCGATTCCTTACGCTCAACAACATTGTCTTTATTCCAAGTCTCAAAAAGCGACCCGGACTTTTTCTTTTTATATTTCTGGCAAACTAAACCAGCGACACTTATTTTTGCTCAAATTATAAATTGATTTATACGCTCAAATAGTGTGCCAAATTTGAGACCGGAGTTTCGAATTCAACTCGTAAATTTTTCAGCGTTGTTATTGTGCTTTTCCGAAGGTTTTCTTGCAGTTTGATATCTCCTTACACTTTTTGCTTAATTCCACCCAAAAAAGTGTTTACGGAGAAATGTGAGAAATCTCTTGTATACCGGGTGTTTCAAATTCGACTCTCACCATGGGGATCTCGGAAACTATAGGAGATACGAAGATGGTTAAATTGGGGCAAAGTTGGGCATTTATGTGACCAACAATATACCGTTTAGAAAGTTTGAAAATTCCGAGTAATTCCGGAGATATCCGGAAAAAACGAAATTTTGGAAAATCGTTTTATTTTTTTCCTGGGTTTCTTTTTCAACGAATTCCAAAATAAATAATACATTTGCATTGTCACTTTTTCCGCTCCATCGAATGGTGTTCATAGTTTTGCAACTCGACGTTTCGTTTTCCGTAACCATCATCAACTTTTTTCTTATGGACGCCATATGGGAATTCCACAAATTTGAATGGCCCTTTTATCACATTTTCAACGATGTATCAAAGTTACCCTTGTTGCCCGGAAAATCCGAAAAATTAACTAGAATATTTTTATAACGTAGTTGGCTTTGATTTCTCAAATCGGTGACGTGTAAATGACATTCTGTGTTTACTGTCAGTTGTGGTGTCGTTAAAAATGGAATTCACCAATAGAAAACGAGGTATGGTAAAACTTTATTACAAGAATGATAGGAACAGTGTTAAAACATCGGAAGTGTATCTTAACTCGTATCTCGAGAGACGACAACCTCATCGAACTTTATTCAAATTATTGGATAGAAACCTCGCTGAGTATGGTTCGTTTGAAAGCCTCTAGACAACAAAATGACAACCGAATGGTTTAAATAACAGAAAATTACTAAAAACTAGAACTAAAAATTATTAACAAATGTTCAAAATGCTGCCCGTCATTTTTAAACAAATCGCCACTCTTCTCTGTATGTTATTATCTGCGCGATTTATTTCTCTCCTTCTTAATCTTCCAAACTCCCTAACGATGTTAAGTTGATGTTCCTCGATATTTTGGTATTCGCCTTGCCCATAAATTCGGTTTTTCAACGAACCCCATAAAATGTATCGAGGACATTGAGATCTGGAGACCTAGCTGGCCATCTTACCGGCCCATTATTCCCAATCCACCTGTCACCAAACCTTTCGGAAAGATAATCAGATACTTGTCTTGTGTTGTGAGGTGGAGCACCATCGTGTTGGAACCAAATACTGTTGTAGTTTGCTAATGGTAAATCGTCCAAATAGTCTTCAAAAGTTGACGTCAAAAACTGATAATACATTTCAGCGTTCAAATTTCCGTTGAAAAATGAGGTCCCAAAATTCTATTTTTATAAATGCCTGCCCAGACATTAAGACTGAATCGCACTTGGGGTCGTAATTCTCGAAACTGCCGGGATTGTTTATGCTCCAAATGTGTTCATTGTTTCGATTAAATATTCCACAATTGGTGAAAGTGCTCTCATCTGTCCAAATAACATTTTCTAGAAAAGCTGGAAAATCGGTCCCTTTGTAGCCAATCACAAAATTGTAATCGCCTTTCAGAATCACCAGGGTGCAGTTTTTGCGATATGTGGATTTTGTAGCATTTGAAACCACTTTTCCTGATCTCTCTCCAAACAGACGTGTGCGGAGAAACATCCAAATCAGTGTGTATCTGGCGTGTGGATTTACCTGGATTCGTATTTATCTACAAAATATGTATTAGTTTTTCATAAACGGTTTAATATTTTTTACAGTTGATCGCAAAGTAACTAATTCCTAAATTCGAACTAAGTCATAAAGTCGACGCATGCCCGGTATGTATTTGAAAATTGCCGCGTTCGTCAACATTTTTTCCGAATAGATAATCGATTAGGTACTTTGCGTCCTAAAACGAATGTTAACATTAATTATACCTCATTTACGATGTTTTCTTAACTTTCCTCATCCATTCTGTCCCCATATTTTTGTCTGGGCTTTTCAAACGAACCATACTCAGCGAGGTTTCTATCCAATAATTTGAATAAAGTTCGATGAGGTTGTCGTCTCTCGGGATACGAGTTAAGATACACTTCCGATGTTTTCACACTGTTCCTATCATTCTTGTAATAAATTTTTACCATATCTCGTTTTTCTTCATTGGTGAATTCCATTTTTAACGACACCACAACTGACAGTAAACACAGAATGTCATTTACACGTCACCGATTTGAGAAATCAAAGCCAACTACGTTATAAAAATATTCTAGGTAATTTTTCGGATTTTCCAGGCAACAAGGGTAACTTATGATACATCGTTGAAAATGTGATAAAAAGGGCCATTCAAATTTGTGGAATTCCCATATGGCGTCCATAAGAAAAAAAACAGTTGATGATGGTTACGCATAAACGAAACGTCGAGTTTCAAAACTATGAACACCATTCGATAGAGCGGAAAAAGTGACAATGCAAATGTATTATTTATTTTGGAATTCGTTGAAAAAGAAACCCAGGAAAAAAATAAAACGATTTTCCAAAATTTCGTTTTTTTCCGGATATCTCCGGAATTACTCGGAATATTCAAACTTTCTAAACGGTATATTGTTGGTCACATAAATGCCCAACTTTGCCCCAATTTATCCATCTTCGTATCTCCTATAGTTTCCGAAATCCCAATGGTGAGAGTCGAATTTGAAACACCCGGTATAAAAAAACACGTAAAAAGAATACTATAAGTTGATATAAACTTTTTTCGTATATGTCTCCTTTTTGGAGATATTGGCTCTCAAAGAGCTTCAATAGAATTAAGCATTTTAAACGTAATTATTAAACCAACAGTTATATTTCAATTTTATGTAAATCAGATGTAATACCAAGGAGGACTCTTTAAATTACCATAAGGCAGAGCTGTCAAAGTACTTTGAAATATAACTCTTTAACGGTAGTGTCATTCAGACGACTAAAAAAATAAAATAAAATTTCTTTATATTTTTCATGAATTAGGAACAAATAACGTTAAAAATTAAATATTCATTAGAAGACCGTCTACACATTGTAATACAGTAGATACAATTCTAAGAATTAAGACTCTATTTGTAGAATAAATACAAAACAAATATAAAAACAATATAACATATAAAACAAATACCCCATAAGAAAAAACTATAAATTAAACTTAAGAACACCAGACATCTTAATAATATAAATGTTTGATATGTCCTCCGTTGTTTTCGAAACAGGACCGATGCCTCCTTTTTAGTCTTTCCAGAGAGTCTCTTATAATATTGTAATCCTGGTTAAGTCTGTCAATTTCATTCACAATTTTTTGCTGTAGCTCATCGATATTTCTATTGGGCCGTTGATAAACTACGTTTTTTTAAATAACCCCATAAAAATGTATCCATTGGTGTGATATCTGGGCTATTGGGTGGCCAATGAAGTGTTTTGTTACCGCCAATCCACTAGTTGTAACGCCCATTCAAATATACTACCACTTCTCGAACGGCGTGAGGTGGAGCGCCATCCTGCTGCCAGATAATATTATTGTAGATTTGCAATGGCAATTCTTCCAAGAGATCCTCGATATCGTTTTGAAGAAACTGAGGTATCTTTGGCCTGTCAAAGAGCCACGATAAAATAGCGGTCCAATAATTTGATTTCCTAATATCCCACACCAAACATTAAGCGAGCTCCTACCTTGAATCTTTATTATTTCATATTTATGAGTGTAGCTGCTGCCCAGTAATTTGTTTTTCTCCGGTTGTATATTCCTGATGATGTGAATGAGGCTTCATCAGTCCATAATATTTTATTGTATAAGTTGTTGTCCTCGTCTTGCTCTCTCATCAACATCGAAGCAACAAATCGAAAACAAAGTTCTTTTTGTTTTTGAGTTAGATACTGAACGGAAAGAATACAATATGGTTTGATACCAAATTTTTTCAGAGTTCTTTGAACTGTTCCATAACTGACCCTTCGGAGCTCTAGGCCATACCTTACTTCTCGTACTGCCTGCGGAATAGAACTCATTGGATTTATCCTAAAATATTGAACCATTGCTTGATTTCTTATGTTTTATCATCTTATATTTCTTGGCCTATCTTTCAATGTTTTTGTTTCTTCAAATAGAGTCTTAATTCTAAGAATTGTATCCACTGAAATGCATCTCTGGAAACTCTCAAAAAATCTTCTTTGCGAGCATTTTCTCCGCTTTTGTAATACAATGTTACAATGTGTAGACGGTCTTCTGATAAATATTTTATTTTTTAACGTTACTTGTTTAAATATAAACAACTTTTAAACTTTATTTTTTAGTTGTCTGAATGACACTACCGTTAAAGAGTGAACAGGTATCCGTATCAATATTTCAGGTGTTAATGACACGGTAGACGAAAATTTTTTCGATTTAAACGTGCAGAAAATGGACCATTTTGAATAAAAAAAATATATTATTTTAGATTAAAAGATATACAAGGAATCGGATAATCACATAAAAAATACGGCATTCCATTTAAAAAAATATCAAAATGACCCCTAGCAGTTTTATTTGATGCTCAATTATTTTACATTAATCATTTTCGGATTCGGAGAAAAAATTATATATGATGGCTATTTAACTTTTTTTTTATAAAAGTACAGGTAGAGTTAAAAAAGCGGCCGTCTAGTCCTCATTGGATAACCCTGTACACAACGCGACAACAGT